>CM061042.1:18864790-19134300 GCA_030762985.1 Adelphocoris suturalis | reverse complement strand
AAATCTCCTCAAGCCGGCAATAAATGCCCTAATTCACGACATCCTAATAGATTTACAGCACCCTTCAGGAAAACTCAAATTGCACAAAACCATATCACTTTTATTGCGCCTAAGCTTATAAATTAACTTCCGTCGGAAATATATGGAAATAGTTAAACCTAGTCGGTTCAGACAAATTAAGGATTGGATTACCCAATAAGCCAACAAGTTTTAATCAATTATAGGTTCTCCATATATTATAGTCCCACAACGTAGACTGGTTATGCAATTCTTATTCCTTGGGAGCCTGGAGTATTAGTACTCAATGAAGACTGTGATTTCGTAACGCGCTAGCCATTTGTTCAAGTTTTAAGATTTATTTGATTTTAAACATTGTTCTATGCCAAATTCTGTCAAATTTTTAAGATTTATTCATGTTTTGATTAGTTTGTTCATGTTTTGAAATTTTACGTTTAAGCTGATTTAATATTTTATTGATGTTTTGATTAGTTTGTTCTCTTTTCTGTTGTAAGAAGAAATTAATGTATTTCCATGGTTTATATCCCTTAGAAATACCCACACTTAGGCTTTGCCTTGTGGGATTTTCAGTGAGCAAAGTCGCTCGAAGTATTTATAAAAGTTGAAGAAAATTTAAGAATATCAACTACCTACTCATCCATGAATGTGAATCGTGAAGCTATTCGAATACCAGAAGCCAACGTACATACCCTAAATGACCCGTTTTAAGGTCACCACCAGATTAAATAACGTGAGGGAAGGTTTAATTACAATATTGTTTTCATCATTTTTAATTTTTCCTTTCATTCCTAGAAAACTTGCAAAATACCGTAGAACTGTAAAAAAAACTTTGAAGGGTTCAAAACATCGTAGATTTGGTGGAAATACTGTAGATCTGGCAACCCTGTAGTGACTTCCCTAGTTTAGAATTCGAACTACTATGCTAGCTGTATGCGGTAACGAGTTTGTGTGTAGCGCGCGCAGTTATGTAACCGGTAGCCGCTATCAAGGCTCAATTTGGTTGGGCTGATAAGCGTATTTCATGGCAATCTTATCTGATGACTGCCTTCCATTCAACTGACAAACCTTAGAACTATGGTTGGCTTCCTTACCGGACATAATGATTTCCGCAGGATGCTAAATATTATAGATAACAACATCTCACCTATTTGCCCGGTAACTTGAGGAGGATTCCGCAGTACACTTTCTTTGCTGATGCGACTGGTACTGGAGATCCAGAACGGAGGCATTTGGACATCATATAATTGAACTAGCTTCCCTCAGAGATATTGATTGGAAAAGAATCCAAAAATGTGCTGATTTAAGCCAAAAAAATTGCTTGTTACGACCCCAACTCGACTCCTATATTGAAACACAAGATGATTGTCTGTCACTTCAGGAGACCATGTTGGGGAGTGGTGCACACAGCATAACTTATCCTTGAATGTTGGCAAATGCTCTGTATCCACATTTAGTCGTGTCCGGTACATCTTTGCCACGAGTGAGTGTAGTCCGGGACCTCGGAGTTCTGCTTGATCCGGGTCTTACCTTCTGTGACCACATTGACATGATCACAAGCAGGGCAATGAGATCTCTTGGCTTCCTGAAAAGACGCACGAGACACTTCACCAACGTTTCTGCCATTTTACTTCTGTACAAAGTCCCCGTGCTTCCTGTCCTTGAGTACACGTCAGTAGTGTGGTCTCCGCACTACAAAATTCATACAGCCCAGTTGGAACGGGTACAGAAGCGGTTTTTACGTTATGTGGCTTAATATTTGCACATCTCTTTCGATAAGGTTAACTACGATGCACTACTGGAGACCTGAAATCGCTCGAGGACTGAAGAAAATGGTTGGGCGTCTCTCTCCTGTATAAGCTATTGATTGCCAATCACTTCTTGCACAAATCAACTTTTCAGTCCCCCAATTTTATTCCCGTTCAGCCACACTATTTAAAACTACATTCAATTCTACCAACTATCCCCTCCCTTATACCATAGGCTGCTTCTAGAATCCCCGCAATATCAACTTATTGTTAGAAAACTATTCTGACTTGGATTTCTTCACGACTCCGCTGTCCCGTTTCAGAAATCATATATTTAGCTCCCTTTAATTATTCTTTTTTCCTACGATTTGTTCCTTGTGATTAGTATTGTGCTCTGGAAGACAACTGTGTTAATTGTTTTTAATTTTTATTATATATATATATCATATATATATATATATATAATATAAAAATAATCTGTAACTGGGCTTGCCCGTAATTTCAATAAATGAATAAACTCGGGGTAACCGGTGGAATCCATTTTTAAATGAGGGGGAACCTAACTGTCTTGTTAGCAAAGACACGTCTTAACATTTGTTAAAACGTCTACGTTTGCTTCTGTTCCAGATGTACCGTCTCACCAACAATGCCAGAAGTTCCGGAGTTGTGAGGAGCCTGACCCGGGGTTACGCCAAGGACATCAGATTCGGCCCAGAGGTCAGGCCTCTGATGCTCCAAGGTGTTGATGTTCTGGCTGACGCTGTTGCAGTTACCATGGGCCCCAAGGTATTTATTTCAACAGAAAATTAAAAATTCGAACGAATGCATACCTTCTTTTTAATGATTTATGTTTATCATGCTTTTCTAGCTGTCTGCTAACATTTTTTTATGGACCTCCTTCTAATGTAATTAATTCTCGTACAGTTTGAAGAAATCCTCCAGTACTGACATGATAGCACTCAAACTCCACGAAACTACCAATTTTCGGAAAAGACTTGAAATAGGTAAAATCTAGAGGAACAAAGTAGAGGATGGTGAAAATGGTGGAATTTTCGTCATTTCAAGATCTGGATCATCTACTGTTGCTTAACCTAGACGGTATATCCCGATGTCTCCCCCTCCCCTCCCTGTGCAGGTATAATATCAAAAGATTTAGCACTGGTATTCACTCTTCTAATTTCCTCTGCCAGAATCTGTTGATATAACATGACTAAAGTGTAATCCATTTTTCATTGCCTCCATGTGTAAGCAAGACAACTGGTTTAAAGTGTTAAGCATATCATCTTACTCTGTCCAATAGTTCTCTACTGGATTTAAAGTGTTATGCAAAATAAATGTCCCTGGCTATCAGAGGCGTTCCCTTTATCCGCTCATCGTTTAAATGGGGGCATGTCCAGGGCACATTGGTTTTAGCTATTCTATGTATTAGGCATAGGTGATAGGCACTTTTCATTCGTATTCGGTGATGATCCTGTAAACCCATTCTCGTAGGAAGGCCCACAAGTCAGAGCCCCTGGTTGATGGCGTAGGGTTTTCCTGCACTTGATACGAACCTCTGCACTTGGCCTTCCGTGGATGAAAAGTTGGCTCTGAGAATACTGCATTAATTTTTTATCCCATAATCAAGTAGGCCAATCTAAGCTGTCGAGTGCAAAATAAATGGAAGCAAATATACCAGCAAGCAAACATCATGCTTCTGTTGTTCTATTAGGTTTATAGAAAACCTGACGCAACACTGGTTGTTACATTCAAGTATTATAGTAATGCAAACAACACGCAAGTCAAGCATTAACTATTAAGCAAGCATTATTCAAGCATTATTTTTTTATTACTTGTCATGCATGTCAAGTATTATAGTTGTGTGTGTCTGTAAACCGTGTGCAGACCAATGTTATTTATTGTTATTATCATTTAGAAGATGCACGTCTTACCACCCCATTTGTTTCACAACATACGACTGGGGATATTAACCGTGCGTACATAAATCAGATGGATTTGAGTCTTAACATGTGGTCAATCGAAATATCGCATAATTATCAAATTTATCTTACATGAAACTATAAAAACGAGGTGCAGAATCAATCTGACGTGGTTGTCAAAGGCGTTCCATGCATTCGCCCATCCTTTGGGTGAGGGGATTTCCTTTCTATCGTTCTGTAACACTCTTCTACATACATGTCGTTAGTTCGAGCTTGTCTCCTGAAAATAAAAGGAAATCTATACAAAATCTGAAGTTAAGGGATATTTAAAATTCATCATAATAAACTATTGAATATTGGTAGATTCCCATAAGACGACGCACATCCGAGCCCATAGTTGATGGCATTAACCCATTAGAGCCCGCGGGCCCCATATGGGTACGCAAAAACAACTTTTTTCAAATCGCTCTCACAGTGCACAGGGAGGTCTGAGAGGTTTTTTAAATGTTTTGATGCAAGTATTTGAGTTGAAATTTGTTCCTTCGTTGTCCCAATCGCCGGGTTCCACCATTTTCCTTCAGTTATATACGCCAGTCAAGATGAGTGACGTTTGCGACCTCGACCAGCTGCGATCTTTACTCAACTAAGTTCTTTTATTTCACTAGATTTTCAAAACCCTCCGGTTTTTAGAATACTAGGATGTTATTTCATAATTTGAGCGACTTAGGATTAAAATAGATATCACTGGATAGGCTCCACTCATGGTTTTCCGTAGCCGTACCCAAATGGACCCCGTGGGCCCCTAAAGTATTTTATCCCTCGCCAAACCACTCTGCGTCTGATTCATTTCTCTCTGTCTTTACAGTCCTGGATTTTCACTTCAGGAGGCACTTGAGACTCTCCTGGCCGATGATACAAGCCAAAACACTCCAAACGAGATTCATGTTGAACCACCCCAAGTATTCTTACAGATAAAGAGTCAGCTGACGAGGATGAAGGTGGTGAGTTTACACACTTAACTGGAAATCAACTTCTTGCTCCTGCTGAGCTTGTATTCGATGCTGGACGGGTGGGAGGACCAACTGATGATTCAGAAATCAATCTCATTTCTGTTCCTGTAAACCATTTTCGAAATCTCCTCTGTTGAACCTAATTCCTCGTCTGTCCTGGTACATCTCGTGTTTATAAGGTACTCAAAAGTGTAGAGGAAAACCGTTATCATTCCAAGTCCATCTATTATCTCCAACTACAACAAGTACATGGGTGGGACTGATCAGATGGATTGGAATGTATATAAATACCGAATGAGCATCAGGGGCAAGAAATGGACCTGGAACATCATCACTTGGATGTTAGACGTTGTGATCAATAATCCTGGATTATGTACAGGCACCACAACAAGAAAACTGCTCAACTTGATTTTCGGAGGACTGTGGCACAGTATTACTCAACAGCCTACGGAACTCCATCTTTGAGACTAGGACCATCAGGCGCTCCCCTTGCCTTAACAACCAGGGTTACTAAAGACGTCCGCTTTGACGACAAAGGGCACTATTTAGTGAACACAGATGAAGGGACGAGGAGATGTGCATTCGAAGATTGTGACAGTAAAGTAAGAACCATGTGCAGAAATGCAATGTTGGACTTTGTGTACCCCACTTTCACGTATTTCACTCGAACTGATTTTACAACCTATTGAAATTATACCTGATTCTAAATCATTTTGTAACAATTTGCTACTTTATGTATCAATTATGATTCATTACAATGAAGCATACCAATAATGATGAATAAAGACTAACTCATGTTATAAATGTTGTACATTTGATAGAATGCAACCTTATTATTATTCCATCGGAAAAAGTTCTTTATGAGCCCGCGGGTCCATATGGATACATGCAAAATTTTGTACAAAATTGGTGCAATAATTTTTTTCTTTATTTTTCCCACGTATTAGAAGACAATTAGAGACAGAATCCAAAGTTTCATTTAAAAAATCGGAAATTAATAGATAAGGGACTTAATGGGTTAAGTATTTCAACACATCTAATCTTATTTTAGCTGATCATGATGATAAATCTGAAATATTACCAATGTCCTGGACTCTGATTGTTCAGTGATGGAACATCTGTTTATCTGAATCAGTCAAGTGTTACGCGTAATAAATATATGGCTATTAAGAATTGTTAATGGTTACTTTTGGCGTTGTTGAGTTCTGGTTGCCCATCAAAGGGGCCATTTGACAGAACTTCGGATTTCAGTTTAACCTCGATTGATCGAAGTTCGGAATAACCATAAAATTTTCACAAAGTCGATATCGGAGATTTCACTGCCAAATCGATTATTGGGGAAAACTCGACAAAAATGACTTGTATAACTCGTATACGACAAAACCCTTGTGAATATGGAGACATTCTTGGCAACACTATTATAATAAAACAATGTTTTCCCTAATATTATTGAGATAGCACCCTTAACGATAGTACATTTTCCTTTAACTGCACAGAAGGATCAATTGTAAGCTTATTGTGAATTTTAGGGGTGTGAGTCTCGGATCGTCTGGCTGTAATGGGTGCTGTGGTTTTCATGAGTGCTTTAGCAATCAAGCAATTGGGATTTTAGAACTAATATGTACCTCTAATCGGCTGAGGCTATCGTTGCTCAGATTCTATTAACAACGAAGCCTTGAAGAATCGAAATTGACGAATGAATTAATAAATTATACATACCTATCTATGTATACATATGTTTCATAATTTCCCTATAAATTTTGATATACCTTGGTAAACTGCACTCACCTTCGTAAACAGTTAGTTTTCTGTGAGTTGTGTCATCACATCACTTCTGTCAGCTCCGGACTCTGCCCTTCTTGATACTAGACACATGAGGTTGGGTGGTGGGGCTCACTCAGAAACAGCCTTCCCCAAACATCCACTAGAATGTGTTGTCGTCGTTTCTGGCATTCACATGCCAGAAATCTGATTTGTATTGGATAAATTAGGTGTCACGCTTGAGGGTGGGAGGGCTGAAATTCCGTTCTTTGCAAAATCCTAGAAATCGTAGGCCTATATTAGTCTCAACGTTCTCAGAATGGAATTCGCTTTCGCAAAAATAATTATTGTAAAAGTACGTTTTTCAAACCCAAGGAACCTCATTCTTTCGTTCGTTCAGTTATCCTCATTCGTTTTCATTCATAACTTCAAAGTCGAGGACAGCGATTCCTGACGGATCGTGATCGCTCTAGCTCTCGTATCATCAAGGTACTTCAGTACCTGATGGGTACTTCAGTGTGACAAATAGGAACGTCTCATAAGTAGGTTTATTCGTTTATTGAGAAAGATCGATGGTTTAGTAGGTATCAAGGAAATGTACGATGGTTTAGAGCCATATTGTATTTACATCTGCGCTTTCTCTGCTTCTCAACCAATAAACGAGAAAAAGCCATTGAGTCACGAAACTCTGAAATTACATTGCACAAATCGAGGTGTTACGTATCCTTATCAAAATTCCCTAATATCGATAGAAAAAACTATTATCGCATTTTGTCGAACGCTAAATGCCGAAACATCTGAGTTTGAGGTTATAAAGTTCTGTTGAACGGGTTTCAAGTTATTTAAGTCATAATTGCCCAGTTAAGTACGCAAATTTTGGATCATTCACTGCACATATTACCTATACCTTCCTATTATTATTATGAAACATGCGTACTTATACCTAATTATTATTATGCACCTTGCACGTCTTACCACCTCATTTGTCTTACTACATACGACTGAGGATCATTAACAGTGCGTACATGAATTAGATGGGCTTGAGTCGTAATATGTGTGGTGCATTGAAGTATCGCATGTTTCTCAAATTCCTCTTACATGGGAACTGAACAAAATATTGTCAAATTGAACACTTAACCGAGTGACTCGTTATGAATCCTTCAAATTTTGTTGAAAAAGGGTTTAAAGGTAAACAAAAAGGAAATTTTAAGAAAATAGAGCGGGCTCCTGATGAGTTTTAGGTCAATGAGCGTTACCCACGTATTCATTTTATATTTTTAAATAAAAGTAGATTTCTAATGAATTTGATATCATCCGCACTCTCCTACGATGAGTTGTTCTCTTTCTATGAATTTTCAAAGTTTGCACTTGTGACGTCACACTTGGTGGTGAGGGGGGGGGGGGGGGGGGGGCTTTGACATCACCAGTGTGTGAAACTGTGAAAATAGTTGGAATGCATCTTTCGCACCCATGGGTAACACTCATTGTTAACACTAACCGGGTTCTGGTGGTAAATTCAGTTTATCCCAACAGATATGCATTTGCCCTGGCTATCAGAGGCGTTCCCTTTGTACGCACGTCGCTTAAGTGGGGGCATGTCCATAGGCCCCTTAGTGAGTAGTGAGTATCCTTTAAGAAAACGTTCAAAACTTGCCAAATCAACTCATTTGGTAAATATGTTTTCTCCCATGATCATCTAGTTAAATGGTATTGATACTTGTCCAAATGAACAATTTCAACATCAGCATGTCTGGTTAGTTGTCCTAAGGTAAATCCATTGGATCAAAACTAATATGCAAAATTAATTCACCCTGGCTATCAGAGGCGTTCCCTTTATCCGTTCGTCGTTTAAATGGGGGCATGTCCAGGGCACATGGTTTTTGCTGCCTATGCATGATGTTGGTAGACAGTAGATAGGCACTTATTTCCTTTCTTTCTCGTATCCGGTGATGATCCAGTTAAACCATACCTTTCTAAGCATATTAAACCATTACACCATTAAATTAGCACTGGTATTCACTCTTCTCGTTTTCTCTGCCAGAATATGTTAATATATCATGGCTAAATATAATACATTTGTCATTGCCTCCAAGTGTAAGCAAGACAACTGGTTTAAAGTGTTGAGCATATCATCTTACTCTGTCCAATAGTTCTCTACTGGATTTAAAGTGTTATGCAAAATAAATGTCCCTGGCTATCAGAGGCGTTCCCTTTATCCGCTCATCGTTTAAATGGGGGCATGTCCAGGGCACATTGGTTTTAGCTATTCTATGTATTAGGCATAGGTGATAGGCACTTTTCATTCGTATTCGGTGATGATCCTGTTAAACCATTCTCGTAGGAAGGCCCACAAGTCGGAGCCCCTGGTTGATGGTGTAGGGTTTTCCTGCATTTGATACGAACCTCTGTACTTGGCCAGCCGAGGATGAAAAGTTGGCTCTGAGAGTACTTATGTGTTGTAAACCACAATGATAGGAATACATCATAGTTTCACGGTTCAGTGATGTTCACTATACTTGCTAGATATGAATATCATCCGTATCGGTGCTCTATTTCACATGTTTCAAACAACTTCTGCATTTTTTGCATTGTTCTTCGGTCACCATTTCCTCTGCCAGAACCTGTTAACAATATAAAAACATTAATCAACATTAGTATATATGTATCAACATTAGTTCTTGATATTATACAAGTTAGTATTGATCACAAGCTCCATCAATCTTCGGAACAAATTTTTTCGAGCGTATTCTTACAAAGCAAATACTTGACATTTGGCAATGCGATTGCAATGGTTTATTGGAAGCTTGGCAATGTGAGATTATCGACTCGTTGGATATTCCACCAATGTCCAGGACTCCGTCAAGAGATTGAGTGTATGAATTAGCAAAAACAAATGGTACCATTTTTGTTATTAACAGGTTTTACTGACAATGTTAGCTAATTGTGATAAAGCAGTAATTTACCCAATGTCCTGGACTCTGAATGACCAGTGATGGACTGCAAGTTTATCTGAATTAGGGCCACTTTCACCAACAACTTATAAATCCGAGATTGGCCAAACTCGATTAAATATAATCTCGAGGATCAAACCTTGGCGTCTTTCACCAACCCAAAATTCGTTTAAAACCAAGATTGGAATAATCGAGTTTCCCTAACGGAGATTCCGGAAACTGTCCAATGAAAAATTGGACAATTTGAAACGACAGTTAGAAAACCCGCCATGTGTCGGCATATCAAGACAATAAAGCAGTGAATCACAACCACGACCCGTTTTTACCCGCGCCGTTTTTATCTAGTTACCTAGTTACTATCTACTCGCAACTTTTCGTTGACTTCCAACGTTCCAACAAAGAAAGTGTGAAACATCATTTGACGGAAGCAGGACGGTTGATCACCTTATTTAAATGTACATAAGTTATTTTATGTGGTATAGGTAGGTAGGTACATACTGTACAAGGGATAGCAATTCAACATCGTATTATAACGTGCAATCATCATCGATTATACTTTATTTTCCTACCATCCTACATCAATTTCGTATTATAATTCATCGATTTGATGGTATAAAAGCCTTTTTCCAACTTATACCTGTTCGAAGGGAACTCCAGGTGAGTGTCGATAAGCTCGAGCTTTCAAAACTGTCGGTTTTGGGAGCCGGAATCTCCGCCGAAATTCGACGTCGTCCAACCCCCGTCGATCGTCCTTGGGCGTCTTTGCAGGACATCGTTCTCATCCGAGGAATCAAATTAATCCGAGCGATAAATCGCGTGAATTCATCATCAAAAACTTGAATAACAATAAACTATAATAATAAACTGTGAACCAAACTGTAGAGATATGAGGAATCAGCTGTTGGTGCGCGGCCATTTTGCTCGATATCATTTTTATCACTAATCTGAGATTGGCAAGAGTTAACTGGCCAAGATTGGGAGATTAACCTCAAGCCCACCTCGTTAGGAGTTTAAACTCGTAAAGTGGTTTGGTGAAAGACGATTAGCTGGAATCTCGATTATTTGTTAATCTTTTTCTAACTTAAACTCGTTTATGTTGTTGGTGAAAGTGGCCCTTAGCAAACATGTTTTCCTATTGCCTGGTTGTGCCCAACCTTGTTCAATAGATTTTTTGCCTGGAAACTTACTAGTGTATTCTTTTTCCAAACGTCCTCGAATTCTTTTCCCATATCATGGCTTTGTTACCTCCGCACGTCTTACCACCTCATTTGTTAGCTACATACGATTGAGGAACATTAACTGTGCGTATAGCAATATACGAGTTTGATTGTTAGCTCACTAGCTTAGTGTTGCTTTCTAGAAGCTCTTCTGACATGCAAAAGACCATCAACTTAACCGTGCTTAAATGCGCAATCAATAAGTGTAAAAAAGTGTGTGTTTTGTCAAGTTCGACAGACAATGTTTAGCTAATCGTGATGATAAAGCAGTAATCCTACCAATGTCCTGGACTCTGATTGCCCAGTGATTGATTGCAAGTTTATGTGAATTAGCTAAAGAAACCTTCCATTGTTGACGTCCATTATAATCTTAATAATTTTTATACTAGGTAGTAGCCACCTAATAAACCCTGTTCAATAGATTTTTTGCCTGGAAACTTACTAGTGAATTCCATTTCCATTTCATATTTAATATATATAAGTCCTCGAATTCTTTTCCCATATCATGGCTTTGTTACCTCCGCACGTCTTACCACCTCATTTGTTAGCTAACATACGATTGAGGAACATTAACTGTGCGTATAGCAATATACGAGTTTGATTGTTAGCTCACTAGCTTAGTGTTGCTTTCTAGAAGCTCTTCTGACATGCAAAAGTTATCATAGACTTGACCATCAAATCAACCGTGCTTAAATGCGCAATCAATTAGTGTTAGAAAGTGTGTGTTTTGTCAAGTTCGACAGACTATGTTTAGTTAATTATGATGATAAAACAATAATCCTACCAATGTCCTGGACTCTGATTGCCCAGTGATGGATTGCAAGTTTATCTGAATTAGCTAAAGAAACCTTCCATTGTTGACGTCCATTATAACCGTATTACGAGGGTTGTCCAGAAAATAAGTTCCGTTTTGATCTGTAGGGTGGTAGGAGTAGCTTTTGCCAAATCTGGTAACACCGCTCGAAAGAGGAGAGGTGGGGGAATAGAATGAGAGGTGAGTGACCTCAGTCGGTCAGTTACCAACGTCAGGGCAGGTAGTTGAAATGGAGCCCTCCACGTCGCGTCCCGCCCACCTCGATCCCCGTTCCCTCTCGAGTTGTTGTGCCTGGAGTGATTCAATTTCTTTATGCACAGGGTTTCAAATCAGTTCAAATTCACGAACAGCTTTTTTTGTTTATGGAGAAGGTGTAATGAGTGAGTCAATGGTGAGGAGATGGGTACGTGAATTTAAGGCGGGAAGACATTCACTTGAGGATGAAAGTGGGAGAGGCAGACCCTCAGTTGTGACGGACGAAATTGTCGCAGAAATCGACAATGCAGATCGCAAAGATCGTTGTTCAACCCGGATGAACTCCACCTGAGTTTCCCAGACATCTCACGATCCCTCATCCATGAGATCGTCTCGGAAAACTTGACTTTCGGAAAGTTTGCGCTCGGTGGGTCCCTAGAGAGCTGACGCTCGGCCTCACGTTGCTCCACAGCGCAACTTTTGGATGAGTTTGGTTGGGATGTTCTGACCCATCCACCTTACAGTCCCGACTTGGCCCCTTCAGACTATCACCTGTTTACCAAAATGAAGGCGGAATTGGCGGGAGAACGTTTCACAAGTGACGAGGAAGTGAAAGAAGATCACGAAGTGGACCAAGGAGGTAGCGGCAAGCTTTTATGAGGAAGGAATTTCGAAGCTCATTTCGCGATATACCAAATGTATTGACGTCGCCGGGGTTTACGTGGAAAAATAGTACATATGTTCAACTACAATACCTGTAAGTTTCAAATTTTTTCAATAAAAGCTTGATTAAAAAAAAAAAAAAAAAAAAAACGGAACTTATTTTCTGGACGACCCTCGTAATTTTATACCAAGTTATTTTTACAGTTTAGTGTGTTCAATTGAAAAATTCTTGGTAATTTTTAATTTTTTTATGGCTGACACCTTCGGTAAGCTCGCATCACTCGAAAAGCAGAAATCCCAGAAATCATTTAGATGCATACCTAGTTTATCCATCATCTTAACTTTATTTCTTCTTTAGACGAAGAAAATTAAGATTTAATTCACTTGGCAAACGCAATTAAATTAATGATCAGTATGGAAACGAGTCTTCATTTCTTTCAAAATTTTATTTTTATAACCCAAATCTGTGGCGTTAACCCTCATTAGGTTTGGTGTTTCTTCAAGTAATTTGTTGTGACGATTTGGTAGGAGGCCGTAAACCAAAGTTTACTGCGTTAAATCGCGGCGGGTATGCTGAATCAAAGCTATTCTGTTTTGAGAGACATTTTAATTTTGGCCACAGCATTTACTGCTAGTCATGTTATAAAATGCCTTGACAGATGCCCAGACTGTCAAACTCCGACTGTCAAATGTTCGTTAAGCGGCCCATTCACGATCCTGCTGCAGGAAGTGAGGGGAACCAAAAACTTCCCTCTCTTCTTGCATGGGTGTGGAGGCCTTCTGCTGCTGGTGTCCTGCAGAGCTCGTCGGATGGGTTCCCTATCAGACCATCCTGCGGTCCGGGGTCCCCCACCCTATCAACCTGCTAGGTCCGAGCGTGTGTGGTGCTGCCGGAAGACCTTCTGGGTTGATTGCCATTGGAGAATGGAGAACTGGGTCTTGTTTAAATAAGGAGCCATTGAAAATGGAGAACGCAGAAGGTAAACACAGAATACCGTATACTGGCGGGAAACCCTTCATTTTGAGCTGGGAATGACGGATTGAATATGGAGAACGCACTCAGAGTCAGGAGAGCGAAGAGGGAAACTTCGTTGCACTCCTCACCTCCTGCAGCAGGATCGTGAATTAGTTTACAAGAGTATGTACTCGGAATTTTTCAATTGTTTCTAATCTATGAATTATTTGTTGAAGACTCTGACTTTCCTCATTTTGTTAGTCAACATTTGGTTCTCCATCGCCTTGTGTTCATGCAAGCAGCTTAGTTGAAGGATTAAAAAACCTCCTCGGTTATTTCGTCCGGATTTCCCCCCAAAATCAAAATTTCCATACACATGCTTCTTGCGTTTCAGAGCTTGATTGTCAATTATGGTACCGTGTCTCTGTTGAAATTTCTAGTCAGGTCAAAACTATACTGAGTGTTGGTCCTATTTTGATGACATTTTCAGAGATTTTGCGCATTAGCTCCAAGATAATCCCCTATCGATTCCATTGCCGCGGAATTAAGTAGTAGTACGTGCGCATGCACGAGCGTGAATTTCCCTTAACATCACTAACAATCATTGGTTTGATTTCGTCTCGAGATGTACCATCACATCATAATTATGTATTTCTTTGTGATTGGTATAGTAATCATTGCGGAAGTGCAGACCTCTATTGTTACAGATGAAATTCCGAGACTTAGAGTAATGTTCAGCGGTTGTGCTAGTTTAGTGAGTTCTTGTTGGTCCCCTGATACAGTATTATACATACCTTGGATAGTGGGGTGAATGCCGTTGGATTGGTACTTGGGTGTACCCAAGTGAAAACATGAATTATCTGGGACACCGATCTCAAGATATATTGACTATACTGCCTACTCAACTTGGCAGACATCACCTCTTCTACATCTCCTTCGTTTGTCCATCACTCGCCGCTATTTACTTATGTTCTACTAAATTAAATTCATTAACTAATTGTGATGATAAACCAATAATCCTACCAATGTCCTGGACTCTGATTGCCCAGTGATGGATTGCAAGTTTATCTGAATTAGCAAAGTGGTAATGACTTTTCGTGTTGATCATTGTTTCACAGATTTCCTAAGTATTTCGTTTCGTTCGATTACGTACATCAATCATTTTTACTGTTATAGTGTTAGTCTACACGTTATATCGTTCACCATTCTCACACTAATTGAGACCATTAACTGTGCCTGTGCCTTAGGTGAGTACCTAGCTCATCATCTTTGCATTGCTTTGCAGGATACCCTTTAACATGAAAACACGAAAAAATACTCATCTGAATCAGTAAATTACATGTACTTTTGTAGAAACATGGCCTGGAATACATATAATTATCTATAGGACATTTATGTAGTGTTCTTAATTTCATCTATCTATTCCTAACTAGCTGCCTCCAACTAATACCGCGCATATAAATGTCCCCATTACCTTTCCATGAACAACGTGATGAATCAAAACAATTATTTTATGATGATCCAGTTAAACCATTCTCGTAGGAAGGCCCACAAGTCGGAGCCCCTGGTTGATGGCGTAGGGTTTTCCTGCACCTGATACGAACCTCTGCACTTGGCCATCCGAGGATGAAAAGTTGGCTCTGAAAATATTCGTATTGATTCAGGATTTTCAATAATTTTCTTTTGGCTCTAAGACTACGAGGTTCGTACACTTATGTCCCACAATATGAATTATAGCATTACTAATATGAAGGATGAGATGATTTCAAAAATTATAAACATTGTTGAGGCAAGGATTTGGACATTACTTGAAGGGGCCATTGAAGTCCTGAAAATCTGTCCAATAGGTGGACTAAAAAAATATTTTCAAAATTCATCTAGAGTGTATGTGGAACTACACTTTTTCCTCTTTTCGTGACATGTTTGTCTCTCTGAAAGAAAAACTCACATAACATACTCTGCTTCACATGTTTCGACATTTTATTGGAATGCAGAACTGAATTTGACACCAAAGACAAAACCGGTAACTTGAGGACGGCTAAAAGTAACTGGTAACCGAACAAGGATTGAGGTTGCACTAATAACTGTCTATCTCAGTGTCTGTACTACGTGGATCGGCCGCACGTGTCGACATGTTCAACCGCTTTTGCGTTCAGGTTGCGGACCTATGAAATCTGTAGAAACTGTCACGTGACCCTGGTCGCACGTTGACGCGACGGCTTTGACCGCTTCGGTTTGATTTTGAAAATAGTTTGATATTTGCTGACGCCGCATCGCGTCAAACTCGCGAATTTTACGTCGTTGGATTCGTTCTACATTGGTTTTGGTTGTTTTCAGCAACTTTATCGTTTTTTGTTTACGGTTATTATGGAATAATTGAGAATGGGATTGTATAAACGTCCAGTTCTGTGGACTCATTGCCACGAAGGCACTCATCACCATGTTCTTCACTTTCTCTCAACTTCGTTAGCTAGTGATGAAATTCATAAAACCTGCTTTCGCACTTTACAATTTATTATTTCCTACTCTGATGTCCTTTGTTTTTTATTATTTGTGCTAAATAATAAAGGAGAGTGGTTTGACTGGTCATCAACTCATATTTGCTGAATGACAGCGTGAAAGCCTACTCATGAAAAGCCTAAGTAGGTACAGGTGTTGTTTACTAGTCTATGAAGTTTTTTTTTTTTTTTCTCTCTCGCGCGGCATGACGCACTGACGCGCCATGTTCATTTTTCTCGTGCGGCTTGACACTTGCAGCGAAGCTGAAGGAATAACGCGTTAAGGGATAGTTAATCGCTGCAGGTAGAACAAATCTGCCACAAAGCTCGCAGCTACGTGGAGGAAAGGAAAACAACGTCAGACCTATCTACCTTCTTGGGCAGCGGGCAGATTTCTATCATTGAAAATATTCAAGGGTTACTGATCCCCAGACAGTGATAGAGGCGGGTTTCTCTCATACTATGAGAGGAGCATGGAATTAAATTAGTTATTATAAAAATGTAGGTTTTCAGAAAACTTTTTCTCCAATTAGGTACCTATAACATATAAAATAACTGGTTATTTTTAGCAGTTGTTATTTAACACCGTGGCAGCACTAATGATTTAACTATCTGATAATTCTGATTATTCAAAAGTTTTCCAGGCTGCAATAGCAAGGTAACCTTAACAATCAGCTAAAAAGGTTGTGACATTGATTTTTTCAATGTCTACGGGAGAATAAGTTCCAACGACGAGCTGCCCAAACCTGTGTTCCTCATCTTCGTCTTCAATAACTTTATTTTTGGTTGGTAAATTTCCAATTTCATTGTTACAGGGAAGGAACGTGATTCTGGAACAGTCTTGGGGCTCTCCCAAGATCACCAAAGATGGCGTCACTGTTGCCAAGGGCGTTGAGCTGAAGGACAAATTCCAAAACATCGGCGCCAAGTTGGTGCAGGATGTCGCCAACAACACCAACGAGGAAGCCGGCGATGGTACCACCACTGCCACTGTAAGTGTACCTATATGTATCAATGAACTGTGTCGTATCTAGATTAAATGATAAGCAAGTTGGATAATCCTACCTAGAAAAACGGAAAATCCGTTTTATTTATCATCATCTAACTTTTAATTTAATTTTATTTCAATTTTAATAAGTTGGTTATTCAAGAATAACTTATGTGATGATCCAGTTAAACCATTCTCTTAGAACGACCTTAAAGTCGGAGCCCCTGGTTGATAGCGTAGGGTTTTCCTACACTTGATACGAACCTCCGTCTTGGCTGTTTGAAGATGAATCGTTGGCTCTGATATAATTTGTATTAGTCGAATTTTGATTTGACAATTTCATTTGCAGTTAAATGAATTGTTATTTTACGTTTTAGGTCCTTGCCCGAGCCATTGCAAAGGAAGGTTTTGAAAATATCAGCAAAGGCGCCAACCCCATTGAAGTCAGGCGAGGTATGTAATTTGTTACTTTGTTATTTGTTAAATATGTTTGCTGCCACCTGTCACTGTGAAGGGGGAAGTTCTGTTGCTTGGTTTTGCTACTAAAATTTGTAGCTTCTAATTTCCTCAAAAAATCCTCAGCTTGAGCTTGATTCTGCCAAGGTTAATGTTCGGTGCAGTGTTACGAGACGGTGTTTTGGGTCCTTTCTGATTTCAAGACATACTACTGCTATTGTCTCTGGTGCCACATATCCGAACTTGCTTAAAAATTCACCATTGCTTCAGCTCAAACAGCAATCTGGATACTTATTATTTCCCTGTCAGATGCTGTTCCTACTCGTTTGGAAACTATTTGCTGACTTTTCTTGACCAAAGCTTAAGGGCCAGTTTCACCAATCTGGGTTCGTGTGCCGTCGACTTAACCAAATGGTAACGGAAGACCGGGGATTAAGAGTGGCATTATGGAATAACCTTTCACCACATTAATTCAGGCATCAATGTAATCACCCTTGTGGCCGGTTAAAGCCTGGTTAAGTTTACGCTGAAATGTTTCATTTTGTCCAACAATCATGGACAAAATGGTGGCTCCCCAGAGCATGGAATCATAACCTAAACAATTTCAACAGCGGTTTCTTATCTCATTCTTATCACAATGAATTGATTTTTTTTTTTTTTTTTTTTTTTTTTTTTTTTTTTTCAAGCTGAAACACTAAAATTTAAAAGAATCAAATGACTGTTAAATATACCATTAAGTGGCCGCTACCCCTGCAAATTTTTCAATGGGCAACCCGTGAAGTGAAATGAAATCTTTTCATTCTTTAGGTGGCTTAAATAGTAGATCTACCGTTACTAGAGGGTATCGTACCTACCTTCCTAGAAATGCATATTGTAAGACGATACTGGTAGATGGGAGGGTTGTGACAGAAAACCATGGAAATCTCATCAGATAAGAAGTAAATACATAAAAATCTCTGTCTCAATAAGAAACCTATAAATTGGGTTATCAAACTTCGAAAGGTACCTACCAAGATAGTAAGTTACTAATGTATGCTGGATGAGTCAAAGCACTTTAGCAACATCGGTTTTCATCTTGCTGTCGAGAATACTTGTTTTCCTTGTCGACTTGAGGTCGTTGTCACTGAATAACATTCAAAATGATCGAATAAAACAGGTTGCAGAGCCGCCCTAGGAGCTTTGAGATTTCTGGTTTCTTGTTTACCTTTTCAACTAAGGTCCTGATAGCTTACATCTGAAATGGCGTTTCATACTTCTTAGATAATTGATGCAGAACGATCTCAAGTACGAGAAATGTGAAATCTTGCGTCTTACTGAAAACAATCCTATCACCTCCAAAGCTTGTCAATAGTGGTGGAGGTTATGTGCGTATATGAACATTCTTTTTCTCTAGTGACTTATTCCGTTCTTGAAACAATGTTTTAATGTTTGCAATCATTTAATAGTATTATATTTTGCTAATTAAAATGTGAAAATTGAAGGCTCCTTATGCTGATGACATAATGATAATCATCCGTTAACCTCCTAAATTCTTCGAGGGTCGGGCAATTAGCTACTCAGCTTTGGTAATCATAGTTTCAAGTTTTGATGGACGAGTTAACCATCGGCAGTTGCTGAAAGAATGAAAGAAAATTCACAATAATAGAGAGTTATAGCAAACCACAAACGGGGCCCGTTAGACCCTCGCATGGATACTATAGCAACGGGCCCCCGTGACCTTGACGCGGTTGAGGAAACGGGAGACGTCAAACATGAAGCAACTTTACCGGGGGCCGGTAGAGATCACTTCGTATGCCCGGCAAACGGTTAGCCTTCCCAAAGGGTAACCAGACTGCTCTGCTTGTGGCGTCGACTTTCGGTTTCTTCGGTTCATTCTTCATAACCACTGCACTGAGCTAGAAGTAAATTTATTCGAGCCTGCCCAGCTAATGTTAAATCGTTCTTTTAAAGTTTAAAGTTGCAAATGTTCTCGATGGAACCTCAGTTGTAGCACATCATCCTCGTTCAATAGTTGTGCGAGGTCAAAATTATGTGCCAGGGCTCGTTGCATTGGCATGCTTCGCTCCCCAAGTGCAAGGAAATATGCCTCAATTGTTCCTTCCACTTCTTCCCATTCCACTACACCAGCACTGTGAAGTGCTATCATATTTTCTATCATTTCCATTTGTATTTTTAGTAGAATATTTTATTCAAGAAACTGAACCACAGCTTGCTCAAAATGAATCAAAAACACTATTCGCGTCACTTTAACGGTAGTATGCAAAGTTTGGTGTGACTTTAAACCTCAACGCAACCGGGGGTTCTCCACCATATGTTCAAATTCGCTACAAGAACGGTAGTATCTCGTTTTGCTCGCTCCAAGTACCGGTCACGGGCCTCGTTGAGTTGTCGTCACCCGTTGGTTGCTATAACTCTCTAATGTCTGATTAAGCCTAAACTCAATCCTACGTTAACGCCGATTCTTGATTAATTCAAACGGTGAAAGTAGCCCTAACAGTGTCCAGGTAACTAGAGAGGCTTGGAAGAACCTGAGAAATCATAGAAGTTTTCGCGCAGGTCCATGTTGTTGGGGCTTGTGAACTTACTTCTCACAACGAGAAATATCGGAAAAGCCCTCATGAGACAGTATAGGATCGCGCTCATTCTTAGGATTTTATCTGGATAGCATCTCTTTCTAACTCTAACAGCAATATTTCTCTTCAAAATGGCAGGTGGCAGGATAACATTCCACTTTGTTTAACTTAAAAAGGCCGAGACTTCTGTTATGAAAACCTGAAGTAAATGTGATTTAAAAATGTTCTTCACCAACTTCATACAGATGTTGACTACAACTTTTTACTGATTCGTAAAGATTTTGTTTGTAGTTAGGGACCATGTTTTAGGTATTCCAAAAAATGCTTTTGAGCCTGAGTAATTTCGGACCAATGGGATCTTTAGTCACCCCTATTTTCAATAATGATCTTGAATTCATGTCCAATCGATGTGCTTTTATGTGTCCTAGGAGTGATGCTTGCAGTTGATGCCATCAAAGATCACTTGAAATCCCTGTCTAAACCTGTTACCACGCCCGAGGAGATTGCTCAAGTTGCTACCATCTCAGCCAATGGTGACAAGAGCATTGGTGAACTCATTTCCAAGGCTATGAAGAAGGTATGACAAAACGTTTTTCGTCAAGTCGTGTAATTTGGAGATTCTCTTAGTTGGAATGCAACGATTTCCTGCAAAATTCTTGGTTTTATCAAATTTGGTGTTACATCTTTCAATTTTGATTTTCACCAGGTTGGCAAAGAGGGCGTCATCACTGTCAAAGATGGCAAAACTCTCAACGATGAGCTTGAAGTGATTGAAGGCATGAAGTTTGATAGAGGATATATTTCACCCTACTTCATCAATACTTCAAAAGGTAGTGACTCAGATAGAAGTAGTTTGAATGAATGTTTTTGTCAAGTATTGAGTAATCCTTCGAAAATTTTGAAGGAATGACGCAGAATCAATATGTGCTCATAATGTATGTATTACAGGTGCTAAGGTCGAATTCCAAGACTGCCTGCTGCTCCTTTCGGAAAAGAAAATTTCGTCAGTCCAATCCATTATCCCTGCTCTGGAACTTGCCAACAGCAAAAGGAAACCTCTGGTCATCATTGCAGAGGACATCGACGGTGAAGCTCTCTCCACCCTCGTTGTCAACAGGTTGGTAGGTTAAAACTGGGTTATTAACGAATTCAAGAACAGCATGAACAGTGAGATGGATGGTTAGTTCCCCCCGTTTCTTATAACTGCCGCCTCTGAGATTATTCCTGGAGCTTTTAAGCTCTCAGGATATCCTCTGTTTGCTGCAGGCTAATCGCTTCAGCCCTTTGACGCGGTAACAACTTCATTCCATCACCTCCTTGTCATTACATTAAATTTTAATTGAGTAGCTGAGGTATGTTTGTTCTTCTCTATAAGAAAGAAGACATGCAGCAATATAATTGATGAATAAACGAACTTCCTAGTGAAGTTCATTCATAATTATGTCAGGAACACTAGTTGATGTTTCAACTTAATGGCCCCCAGCAATGCGTCGGGCAGAGCTGGTTTCAAAAAAATTCAATTCCTTACGTCGAAATCGATCTAAAACATTGTAACTATTTATTTTCGTGCAATAAGACATCATTCTTCTTTAACTTCCGATTTTTTTATTTGATTAAAGGTTGAAGATTGGCCTCCAGGTTGCTGCCGTAAAAGCCCCAGGTTTTGGTGACAACAGGAAATCGACCCTTCAGGATATGGCCATCGCTACTGGTAGGTAGCCCCTCTTGTGATTTTTGCGGGTGTGCTGATTTGGATTGTCAACATCTCAAAAGATTAGGATCAATATTATATCAACGAGCATGTCGACAAATATTTGAAAAATTGATGTGTTCTTTCAAACAACTGGTGACAGAATTTGACGACGACCACCAGATGGTAAATGAAAGTGGCGTCGTTGAGTATTGATCAAGTTAATTATCTTTATGAATAGTATTGAATTTCAAAGGGAGAGTAACCTGTTACATAACTACACTAACTCAGATAAATCCTGAATATGGATTTTTCTCAATAATTTATTGTTCAAATCCTAGGAGGACTCGTGTTCGGGGATGAAGGTACTAACTTGAAAATCGAGGACATCCAGGCTTCTGATTTCGGCCAAGTTGGTGAAGTCGTCATCACCAAAGACGATACACTCCTTCTCAAGGGCAAAGGGAAAAAGGAAGACATCGACCGCAGAGCTGATCAACTCAGGTAAGTTTGAGATTTGTAATTAATATCTCTTTTACGGGAAAAATTTGTATTTTTACGTGTGCTTTAGGTTTTTAACTAGCCACGACACTTAATTAATATAAAGAAGAAGATTTTCCTTCAGGAGGGCTTCGTCAGGGTGTAACGCTTGATAACGTTAAAATACTAGGTATAGGTATAATTGTCGATGTTTTGGATCTCGTTCATTGCACGAAAAATGAACTAGGACATTAAAACGTCTGCTGGTCATTAAGATGTTTACTGAAAAACGTACTTGAATTTCATTAATGTTTGCTGAAAAAATTATAAAATTGCAACAACAACAAAAAAATCTTATCGCTAAATTTTATTTAGTATGAGTTCTTTGCCATAAAATTTGTTTGTAAACAAATTTCTTTACAATTTAACATATATACCCAATTCTATAGGTAATTCGAGAAAATTAGGTCATACGAAAATGCTCCATGACTGGAACTTTTTTTGTTCGTTCGGCCACCCCTTTCGATTTCTGCTTGAAATAATAGTAGACTGATTGCTTTATGGTTTTTGAATTTATAATCTACCTTGATGGGAAATCCATCAGCCATCAGGATCACTCCCCCCCCCCCCTCTCCCAAAGTAGGTAAATAAAATGAAAATTATAATAAATAGTATAAACAAGTTCCTGACGTAGCTTAAAATGTCCTTCATTCATCAATGTTGGTTCTTCTTTTGTAGGGCTAAACTACCTATTTTAATTTATTGGACGCTGTTAATTTTCCTGACCCCCCCCCCCCCCCCATAAGTAGGTAAATAAAATTAAAATTAGAAAATTATAGTAAATAATCTAAACAAGTTCCTGACGTGGCTTAAGATGTCCTTTATTCATTAACATTGGTTCTTTTTTGTAGGGCTAAACTACTGCCTATTACCTATTTTAAATTATTGGACACTTTGATAATTTTTCTGAAGGTGATTTTTCATTTATTTTTTATAGGAGTCAAATCGCAGACACCACGAGTGAATATGAAAAGGAGAAACTCCAGGAGAGGTTAGCGAGGCTTGCATCTGGAGTTGCTGTGCTCAAAGTTGGAGGTTCCAGTGAGGTAAGTGTTAACTGGTCTGTACGGACAGGTCGAGATATTATAGAGTGCCTAAATAATAAGTGAATGGGGCTCCGAACTAACAAGGTCCACCGTTAGGAGCGCTAGGGGGGCACTGCCCTAAAGAAAATGGTCGTTTACATGGCTTTACCCTTGTCGATACCTTGCGTCGCCCCTTTTTGCTCTACAATTCTTTCCCTGCACCACCAACCTTGTCAATCCTTTTTGAAAATGAAAATTATATTGATAAATGAATTATTATAACAAAAAAATTACATCAACAAAAAAAAAAAAAAAAACTTGTGTCCGTCACAACTGCCGTTATAGGCAACAAAAGAGTAGTGAATCAGTTAGGTCATTGTTTACGTACTGCGCTCTACGTTCGAGCTTCTTATGTTCGGAGCCCCATTGGGATAAAGTGCTTGGGGATTCTATAATCTGGTGCGCACCACATCAGATGCTGACCTGATAAAGTCAAGAGGTTCGAATTAGTGTTTTACCTTGAAGTGACGCTACTTATCTTCAAGTAACGCTGAACCACCAAGGGGATTTTCCCGCCTATCCCGTTTGTTCAGTTTTCAGCATTTCTAGGTTTCGTTCCCTAGTTCTTTTCTTATTCATGAAGAGGTTTCGCAATGGCAGATTTTGAAAATTTATAAACAAGAAAATTAGTATAATTTTCATGGATCATGAATACCAACAAGAAATGAATATCACTGTTATCAGTGTCTAAGGTTACTTTGTGATATGGAGGAAGAGATGAGATAGGTAGGTTCTCAGGGTAAAGCGTCTTTAGTATTGGGTGGAATAAATCTGTCTTAGTAGAGATGAGGCGCACATGCGCAGTCATGTTTTTTGTTACCGATAAGGCGCCTCATCTTTATCTCCCTATTGCTTCAGGAACTGGAGGAGCTGGGTTCACATCCATCTGGAAATGCGGCATTGTGTCTGCGGTTAGAAGTAATTGAGGGGAGTGCGGAATTCTGGCTGGGCGTTCACCACCGCCCTATTATGTTATCATTGAATTATCAATGTTTGTATCTTCTACTGCCATTGCATTTCCCAAACAGACCTATTTCATCCAGCATTTTTTCCTACCTCTCAAACATTTCGTGGACCTCGAAGCTCCTTACACGATGACAATGTTTGAATAATACACTCATAAGTCATGAGGGCATAGACAAGGCACATGTACTTGGCTACTTCTTCTTATGGGGCATCAATTCATAAATTCACCCTTAATAATCAACCTTAATTTTTTAACAGGGCAAAGTATAGTCTAGAACAGGAATGATTTCGTCTTGAGGTAGAATTAAGAAAGTTTTCAATATGAATATTCTGGAGGAGAGTTTTCTCTTGTTCACTTCACTCGTGGAGGAGTGGCAGACAGGCCCTTTCGTCAAGTCCTATGCGCCCGAGGCACTGGGCATGTCGGTTCTCCCCCCCTCGACTGACAAGACACTGCTCTGGTCAACGTATGACCATCTTCCTCAATCAAACTCGAAAGATCTCTTCATCTTTTGGTTGCTCTATTATCTTAGCCAGCTCACAAGACTACAGGTTCCGTATTTAATTGTACCTAGTTTCCCAAGCCTCGTAATACTTAGAGGGCATTTTTAAAATCGATTTGCCTTTGGGGTTTAGGCAGTGAGCCGTAGTAGTGATTCCAACTTTTTGTATCTTATTTATTTACAGTTCTTACGTTAATTTAAAAGTATATAAATGTGGTTTCGTTGCAGGTTGAAGTGAATGAGAAGAAAGATCGTGTGAATGACGCATTGAATGCCACCAGGGCAGCCGTTGAGGAAGGCATCGTTCCCGGTGGTGGTACCGCTCTTCTTCGTTGCATCGCCAAGCTGAAGAGCCTCAGCCCTGCCAATGATGATCAGAAAACAGGTTTGTGCAAGATTTCTACTGTGTGTGCTTGCTTCAATAGGGGGTAACAACTCATTACTCTGATTCAAACTCCCTACACGATTACGCATTGCCTTTCTAGTTTAAATAATGTTAAAAAATGGCTAATTTGCAAAAGATTTCCCAAGATTGTTGCACAACTGAATTTCTGGCATTGGAATCAGTAATGATGACGTTAGCTTACTCTAATAGTACTTACGGAATCAAACAGTTAGTGTGGGGAGAATAGTTGGCTGTTTCCGCGTTCCTTCTTGACCTGCCAGCCGCTTTTTACTTAAATCAATTTGAGAATTCAACAAATTTTCAAATTCATTGATCAATTTTTTAAAATTTCAATGCAAGTGTTTAATTTTAATAATTGAGAAGAATAGATTGATTTTCGCATGATTATGATGATTTCCTCTTAACATTGAAATTGTTCAGCATTGTTCCATAATGAATATATGTAGTTTGAATTCAGCTAAAGCTGGACTCCTATGAATTAATCAACTATTGCTGCGGTATTATTTTCAATTTATTTGCTCACCAGGGATTGAAATTGTTGCACGAGCCCTCAGGATGCCTTGCATGACCATCGCACAAAACGCAGGAGTTGACGCTGCAGTCGTTGTTAATAAGGTCAGTATTCATTGGCATAGGCACTCCATGATGTATTTGGACTGTCTTCCATCACTGCATGTACCCATCTAATAATTTAGGTTCACGCTACTTATCCGATTGTGTGAAAAGATTCGGTCTGACAAATTTTTTCATGTACAGGTCCTGGATAGCAAGGGTGACATGGGCTATGACGCAATGAACAACGAGTACGTCAACATGATTGAGAGGGGTATCATCGATCCTACCAAGGTTAGTTGATTCACACCATTTGGTCTGCTACATTTCATCGATGTTTCTTCTGTCTTCTGTTCCTTTTCCATTCCATTGATTTATCTTTACAAGAGATACCCTCCAACTGCAATACCTTTGTTTAGTCCCTCCCCTTATTCTATGCTTTTTGGGAAGTCATACAATGTGATGACTCCTCCTGTGGCTTTGGTTTCATTTCTATCACTATGACAGAAACCTCAGTCTTTTTCAGTTCAGGTTTAATTTATAAAGTGGGTAACAGGCTTGAAAATATTAATGAAAAAAATAAATAAATAAAAAAGTTAGACAAATTCTTTACCATTATATGTAGTTGGGTTATCATGACTGATAGTTTCCTCCAAGTGACATGAAATGAAATGAAATTGTTTATTTGTAAAAGCCTTCCGGCGATACAAAAGCCTCCAAGTGACATAATAAATCAGTTGACACAAGTATTGTTACTCTCTCTTTGCATTTGCAAATCTTCAAAAAGCATCAGGAGGTTCCACAGTATCTCAGGAAAGCTATGTTCACACTATGCCACTCGGGCGGCAAAATCACGTTTGGGTCAGAAGAATCCAATATCTCCTTCCAAAAGAATGGAAGTCGTGTTTAGGAGTCGGGCAATCGTGCCTTGTGGTCTCCCTCCAGACAAGCTGGGAAGATCCTCCTGAGAGGAGACTGCACACACAGTCAATGTCCTTGACAACTGCGTTTTGACCTACGGGTCGAAGCATGTGTTGTAGCACACATTACCAACTATGCAGGTTGGTACCTGAGTTTATGGAAGCCCATATAACTCCAAATGCCGAAGTCCGTGGAAGGAGACTCACCCCGCGAGTCAACTCCCATGCACCTCTACCCACATCTGCAAAATTGACTGCACGTTAGGGGTGATGAAACCACTGACCCCGCGAATCCAACCTCAACTGGGGGGCAGGCAGGTGATGCTTTGACCAAGTCTATGCACCGGTAGCCTGGGGCTCCCCCCGCCCGCGGTACCATTTACTGGAGAAAGCGCCATACAGCACTTCTCCATTAAGGCCAGAATGGTCGCTAGCCCGACACAGAGAAGGTGTATCTGCGCCTACCGCTTTATCCTCACCTGAGGGATCCCACAGCTCAAACATTATGAGTGTGTGAGGACGGGAGATGGTACCCTTAACGTTTGGGTCAGCACATCCAGACTGTTTTGCTAGTGGGGATTGGGTTGTGCTTGTGCCATCATGAGTTACAGTCATGAAAATGACTACATATGGAAGCCGGATCTCCCAGCGTGTTCACACGACTCATGCCACGTCAGCTCGCTGGTTGGAGTCAGTCTGGCTTTTGGGGAGGCCACCCGGCACATCCAAACATGTTCCACTTTTGCCGAGTGGATTGTGCGAAAGGAGGCGGGGTGGCATAGTGTGGACTTTGCTTAACATTCGTGAGAATGTTATTCTTCTGCTACTCTCTCACCAATCCTTGATGATGTCCTTAGTCAATCTATATTTCAGTTTCCATCTTTAGTTTATAAAACAAAATGTAAAATTAATGTATGATTGATTAATAGCATTAGACTGTAGACATTGGTGGGTTAAAACTGTCCATTTTAGTCATAAAAGTGAAAAAAATCGTTAATTCCATTGCTCACAAGTAGCTGTCACAGAGACTTGGAAACCTAGTGTTTTGTCCTATCAGTGTTTTATTGTTATTGTTATCTTCAAATGAGATTGTTTGATGTAAGCTCTTATAGGCTAGTAGAAAAACATGGAGTCCGTTCTTTAACTTCATGAGCGCATACTGCGATTGATGTGGGGAACATCTTCAAGATTATCTTGTGGGGGCCACTTTGTTTGGGAGGGTCTTCTGACTCGACTCTACCAATTTAGGAAAATTTGGGAGGCATAAGACACTGTTGGGCTATGAATTATTTTACTATTCGAACCGTAGGGTGATTCAACTGGCTACAAAACTCCAAGAGTAGTCCCAAGCCATAAAAATTGTCAATAATTTAATTTACACGTGCAACATTCGTCCATTTTTTCTTTTATGAACCCGTCAAGCTATTTCTCATGGACTGATAACTTTATAAAAGTAAATTAAGCAATTATTCCAAGTTGGTGTCTTTCTTCCAACTGCCTCGGTGTCATAATAATGTCCTCCAAAGGGAGAAGAATCTGAATTCATTTTGCTTAAAGCTACTTATTGCTTTGAGTGTCTTAACCATACAAAAGCGTGAAAACTACTTGAACTAGGCATCCTTACCTGTGCAATCACCCATCTAAGTGCTCACTACGCTCGACGTTGCATAAATTCGCTAATCCCACATGAAACGGTTTATTGCAACGCTTAACCTGTATGACGAAATCTATGAATTTTCGCACCACTTTTGAGTTATATGATTGTATGTTATGTGTATAACCATTCGTTTAGTAATTCTATGAAGTTATACTGTTTTATACTCAAGTTATTGGCAATAAAATTGTATCTATTTGACCATAGGTTGTCAGGACAGCACTCACGGACGCCGCTGGAGTAGCGTCGCTCCTTACAACAGCCGAAGCCGTTGTCACGGAAATCCCCCAGAAAGAAGGCGCAGGACCTGCCATGCCCGGCATGGGCGGGATGGGAGGCATGGGTGGAATGGGCGGCATGATGTAAACCAACCCATAACCTTCCAACCAATCAACACAACCCCCCATCGAGAAGTAATGTATCATCACTTCATCGGACTTCGTTATTTTACTGGATCTTGGAATGAAAATCCGGCAACCTGGATAACTCCATCATCCCGCACAATCGGTTTCGTTCTTTGTTCTTCAGTGTTATGTTCGTGATGTTGAAAAGAAAACCCCGTGGAATTTAGGAAAACGTGTAGTTAGAAGAGTGAAGTGCTATGTAGGCCAGACAATGGAACATTTTTTATCCAAAATCCCATGAAGTCATGCTTTCCCCCCTGCTGCCCCTATCCTTTTCGCCCCAAATCCAAAATTGTAGTCATTTTAGTTGCTGAGTAGTTTGTATTACAAAGTCTGAATATTTTGAAATGTTCTTATTCGTAGCTTTAAATGTTTTTTCTACGTACGAATTTCGTTTATTTCACTATTAAGTAGTTTATTACAATCAAATTGTTAGTTGTTTTTTTATATGTTAGTTTATATGGTTTCAATATCTGAAGAAGAAAATAACGCTCCCATTCCACATAAATTTAAGCCACTGCCGCCGAGCGTCTTATTTCAAGCATTTAACGTTCAATTCATAGTTCAGCTCTCATATAATTTGGAATCTATGACATTTATCCTGGCTCTTATGATAGGCCCCAGTTAACCATGGAATCAATGTAATCCGAATGACACGTGCAGCGCATGTGTCACGATTACAATGTACATTCAACTATGTAAATATTACGATAGAATTATAACTATGTTAACAATTTTTCTATCTCGTTTTGTTTGGAGTGAATCCTTCAAATCACAGGGGGCAACGAAATACTTATTTTTTTTATATGTATGTATATATATATATATATATATATATATTTTTTTTTTTTTTTTTTCCGGGAAAACGTTTTATAACCAAAGATATGAACATTAATAATATTCTTCTTCAAGTGCTGGCTTCGTTTCAATTGTCAATATCTTACTTAGAATAAGGTGGCCTTTCCAACCACCTCTGTTTTGACAACAGCTGACTGAGCTAAATTCTCTTCTGTTCATTATAGGAAGTTGAAATTGGATAGGGAGACTCTCTGGGACATTGAGAGAAATTCCCTAGGTTTGTTGCACAACCAAACTGAAATTGGAATCGAAAAAACGAACATCGGTTGAGAAGTGTAGCCTGGGTAGCGTCGACTAAATTTCTCAAAAAAAAGTTTCCTGCTTTACCCCCTCTCCCTATTATCTTTCTTCCATCATGAAATCCAAAATTTCCGAGGTTGGTTTCACAACTAGGGTAATAGTGGGATCGAACAAAGAAAGAATCTCGAAAATCTGTTGAGAATTGTTGCCTGGCGTTGACGAATTTTGTCACACAGACATATACACCTGTGGATTTTTTTTATTTTTATTTTTTTTTTAACAGAATTGCTTTTGGTATTTTTCGCGCTCATGCTTGGGTTGTCCCACCCCCTGGATTAATTCCAATAGGTCATCCCTTTATTGACGTAGCCTAGATTCAGAGGGACGTCCTAAAAACCCATATTTTAGTCATTTATTTTTTTCAAGAGGTGACCACAAAGAGGAAAATTATTTTTTTGCAGAGGTCTAGTTTATTTCTATTTTATGCCCGAAAGTCAGGCCAAATTCTATTATGATTCTTTTGCTTAGGGGGATATTTATTTAGATATCGAATGGATTGTAAAGTCAAAAGTCAGATTAAGGTAAAGTGGGGGAAGTGCGTGAGTAGGTCCTAATCTTGGCTCTAGGCATCAAGAACGGGATGCCACCTAGTGGTTAGATTGGTAACTAATAGCGCCCATGTAAGGGGTAACCTCACTAGAAGGGTTCAAAGTCACATTGTGCATTATCATTCGGCTGCTAATTTGGTGGTGCAACTTTTATCCATCTGTCAAGTAAGTAAGTATTTTTAGCTGCTTCCTTGCAGTGCGTTCCGAATAATTACCGCTACGCCACTTTCGCCCCAAAATAGACGCCATTTGCCGTTCTGTTTCCTGCCATGATCGCCCATTTCGCCACATCGATGACGTCACGGATTTCTCCCACCTTTCGTCCACCCTTAAATATGGCGGGTGAAATCTTCCATCTTCGACCCATGTTTGGAGCTGGGTCGGCGTGGTCGTTGTGATAAGACGGGCGATAAGATAACAGATATCGCAAATGAGCGTGAATTTTGACATTGACATGTCTTTACTTTGGCACTTTGACAGAAATCGTTCACCATTCGTTTGAAAGCTCTCGATTTATCGCGCATTTCTCTCGTAGGTTCTTGGTATTTATGTCGCCATTTTATATTTAAAAATGTAATTAATGGATGTAGTAAACAATGCCGCTTGTTTTGTTGAAAACGCCAAAATGAAGCCGTGGGCAGAGATAATTGCTTTATTACAAGAGTTTATTGAAATCATTGAAACTGTTACAACAATTGTGATGAAATTGTTTTGAACATTATTCGTCAAAATTATTTGTTCAAAATAGAATCCAACATATTAATGTTCATTCTTGAACTAAAGGCATAAAATGTCCCAATGTGTTGCAGACTCGTATGCAACACAAAGTCGAAATGTGTAAGATAACGTAGGTATGTACATTACAATAATTGGAGCCGTTTATTGAGTAAGTACCTGTAGCGAATAATGTTGGTATAAACCCCTTCATGGTAGTCCGTTTTGGCTTATTATGTATTTAGTATGACTAGTATTACAGAAAAGCAAATTGTCTACCTACTAAGATCTTCATAATCGAAAATTTCTAGTTATTCCCAAAAATCAATAACCCTGAAAATAGGATGATATCTAAGAACGCGTTTCGTGATTACCAATAGAGATGTACTACCAATCCTAAATGTGCTTTAAAAAATCGTTAAATTCGTATAGTACCACCCCTCCGTGACGTCATCGTTGTGAGGGGAAGTGCCTTAACTGGCTTTAACTGGAGTGGCGAAAGTGGCGTTGCGATCGTGATTCGGAACGCACTGTTGGTATTCCTAAATTTCTGTCGTATTTTAATCTTATAATTGAAAATCAGTGTTAGCTTTATTTTTCATTGAGTTAGGCTTGATGAAGAACTTACCCCACAATTTTCTCTTGAAGGGGTAACTGCATAATGAAACCGAAAAGTGCGTGATTCATGCACTTCCCCCTGGGGCAAGACGGGAATACCACGCACTTTCCCCTGGGGTAAGTACAGGACATCACTGCCCACCACGCACTTTCCCCCTGTTCCATAAAGTAGGTACTTACTTCCAAGCAAATGTTATTTCGACGTTAGGCAAATTACATAAATTCTAATTCGGGTTGTTTGGCTTCTGGATCTGTGAACTATACAGGGTGATTACCTCGCAGATGCAAAAAAAAATTTGGGTGAAACTACATCAAAAATGGAGTAAAATGCCGCAAACTGCATATTTTCATCTCAATCCGTTCTCGAGATATGATTTTTTAAAGGTTTTTTCAGGAAAACCGTGTTTTTTCCTTTTAAACTCAAATTTCTCCACTTCATTCAATTTTAACTTTTGACCACATTTTCGGAATCAACATTAAATTTACTATAAGAATAGTGTACATGGGTTCTTTAAAAGTACCATCCCAAGGCCCTCACATCAGCTCAAACATTGACGATTTTGAAAAAAGAATATTTCTGAAAATCTTTAAAACTTTACTACTCTTCCAAAACGAATCCTGGAAAATCTCATGAAAACTGCTTCGTCTAATACTCTTTCCAACGGTAAAATCAAGTTTACTTTTATTTTGTTATTTAGTGGAGAAAATTATGTTTTAATGTTAAAAAATGGTGGTACTGTTTTTCAATGAAATTGTTGGTTTTCTCGAAAGATGACCCTCCATGAACCTACGAGTATGGGGTCGGTTTCTATGTATTTTTTCACGCTCGAATCGAATGGTAACATTTGTAGATCTCTCCAACTCCGTTATAACCGAGTTTTAAACACTTGGGAAAATCGCAAATGTTTATACGATTAAATGTGTGTGTGTTATGGGGTAAAACTAGTTAATTAAAGTGTAAAACTCGATTATAACGTAGTTGAGAGATCTGCAAGAGTTTCCATTTGATCCAGCTAGAAAAAATACATAGAAACCGACCCCATACTCGTTGGTTCATGGAGGGTCATCTTTCGAGAAAACCAACAATTTCATTGAAAAACCCACATTTTTTAACATTAAAACATGATTTTCTCCCCTAAATAACAAAATAAAAGTAAAATTGATAATACCGTTGAAAATCATATTAGATGAAGCAGATTGCATGAGATTTGCCAGTTTCCAGGATTCTTTTTAAAAGAGTAGTAAAGTTTTAAAGATTTTCAGAAATATTATTTTTTCAAAATCGTCAATGTTTGAGCTGATGTGAGGGTCTTCGGATGGTACTTCTTAAGAACCCAAGTACACTATTCTTATAGAAAATGTAATGCTGATACCGAAAATGAGGAAAGTTAAAATAAAATGAGGCAAAGTGGAGAAATCCGAGTTTTTTAAAAGGAAAAAACACGGTTTTTCTGGAAAAAAACCTTTTCAAAAATCATATCTCGAGTACGGAATGAGATAAAAATATGCGGTTGGCGGCATTTTACTCCATTTTTGATGTAGTTTCACCCAAAATGTTTTTTGCATCTGCGAGGGAATCACCCTGTATTTTGTCTAGTCCATCTACTGGGCCGTCGTTCGGAAGAAAAAAAAAGCTCAAGAGAAATTGTATTATATTTCTGTTCAATATTCTTGTTTTGATTTAAATATTCTTAATCTATAGAAATTTACATAAGCATTCAACCCTTTTAAGGACTAAAGGAACATTACCTATTATATTATTTACAACTTATACCTAGGGGAATATTTAAAGTAAACAGTAAGTAATTTTATATCACATAGTTTCACCCTAAATTTACTTTTACGGTTGGTTCCTCAAGACATTATGCTACCAATTCAAATTTAACAGCAATTAATTCATCTTATATCGTAGTTCAAATACAAAATTTGCACATCCTAATTATATTTAATATTCGTTGTGCAGGAACATGAACTATAATACTTCGGGTTAATATGGATATCTACATAATTAAAATAGAAGGCTTAGTTTCTGCAACGATACTCATTTAGCTGTATGATGTACAGATAAAAGTTCATATTGACATAATACATAGGTAATATAAAACTAGAGTAAGAAAGTTCTAAACAGGTTATAGGTTAGATCCAATCCTAGATGTGTAACAGAAATAGAACTGGCTCTCTTTCCCTTATAAATAATCCTAAGCAGAATGTTAGTTTTAAATGATAGAAAACAATGCAAACGACAAGAAAAAAATCAGGCGATCTTTGGGTAGTAGGTACTTATCAAATAATTGGGTAGGATCCCAGTCAAAATTCTGGTACCTGTCTAACCTAAGAAAAAACTTAGGGAGTAAGAGGGATCACACTTAAAACCAGTGAATAAGAACAGAAAAGGAACTAATTCCTAAGAATTCGTGAATGCGATAGAATTTCTCCACTCTAATCTGTAGGAATTTCATCGAGATGGGATGACAAATCAACAATATCCTTGCTGTTGGGTCAATAGTAGAGTGTGCGCATGCGCAATCCGTTCCTATTGATCCAAATAATTCAATACATCCATGTTATATATTTATATAAGTGAGGAAGTAATGCTGCCCATCCTGATGGGCAATTGAAATAGCTTAGTGTTTTACAATTTGCTAAAAGATCCCAAACTTGTGAAACCAAAATCATCAGCCTGATTGTCGCGTATAAAATGGCACTCGAGCACGTACAAGTAATTTTGAGTGCTTTTTAAAAATAGTGTAGTAGGTTCATAAATATATACACACGTTAGCATTATAGATGAATACTTTGAATCTTTGGTTTGTGCTCTTTTGGGTTGAAGTTTTCTGCGATCTCGTTGAAAGACCGGCCCTCCGTTTCAGGCAGGTACTTGTAAAGGAAGACGAATCCCAGAGTACTGAAGCAACCGAATAGAAGATACACGCCTTCTAGCTGCAGGATGTTTTGGACGTCGAGGTACCATTTGGTGCAGAAGAAACCAATGAGGTAGGAAGCAGCTGCTGCGACACCGGCAGCCAAACATTTCCCCCTACATCAACAACACGTTATCAATAAGACATTCATTTAGAACACTAGTTGAAGTAGGTAACTAATTTAAAATTATCTGCCTTTGAAATGCGTATGGTTAAAAAGAAAAAATATGCGTTAGGTAGTAAAGAAACATTACAATCATTACAAATCCTGAACAAGGTACCTACAGATAATGATGTGTATATAGTAGGGAGTTTTTGCAATCTTCCATAGGAGTCGTTGAGCTAAGTCTGTACAAAAAGAGGGTTTTCTAGTGCAAGCAAACCAGAAGCTAACCAGTTCGTCGTACGATTGAATGAAATGATTCAAAAGTCACCCTAACATTAGGGTATTTTTTTCCCCAAGACCGACTCTCAAGAACCCTACACCGAATTTAATCTTTATATAGCGGTCAAGAACAAAGTCACATTATTTAAATCATTGAGAAGATGTCCTCCACCCTCCCAACAGCTTCGCAAGGAGTACCATTATTCCAACAACTGCACAATCGGTATGGATCTAACTGCACACGATTAGCACATGAAATTGGAAATAACTATCGAAAGCTGGCACATAAGAAAAATGACCACTTATTTCTGATCAGATGTAGAGCAACAAAGATATATCCTTCACATATTGTTAATAACATTAAATGTACTTACTCTTTATTAAGCTCTAGTCACCCCTTTAAGAGAGATATTGAAAATGTCTGCAAAAAGTTCAAACAAGGTCTTCTTTCTACAGAAATCAAAGTCTGTCTTTGGGAAATCAAACAGCTTGAGGCAAATCAAAAAGTCGTAACAGAAAAGTTTAAAAGTTTCGTTGAGTGTAATATTTATCAAAAATTCATTAGCAAACAAACCAGATTCTATGAAAAACTGTTCAATGAGATAAAAACCTGCCAAATACAAAAGTTCAATAATTTGCGGAACAATAAGACACCTTGCAGCCCTAATACTAGTGAATGGCTAGTAAATCTTACTAACTTAAACATACCACCAGAAGCATCAGAACTCCTAAGTCTTGGTCCAAAATTCAGCATAGATTATAATACCAAAGACCTCCCTATGACCCAAATTGTAACAGATGTAGAGAACATTATAGCAACATGTACTGAGGATGATAATAAAGATGAGCTTCGAGCTACTGCAACCAATATAATAACTAACTTTGTTCATAAATCACAACATAGCCACACTAATGATCATTACCAGAAATTAGTTATAAAAACCCAGAACTTTCTACAAAACAATCCGAATGTACTTGTCCTCAAATCAGATAAAACCAATAGTACTGTTCTCATGGAAAAAACAGAGTATCAACACAAAATGGAAGAGCTTTTAAGTGACACTGCAACCTACCAACGTTTAACTGATAGAAGGAGAAATCCAACAACCAGCCTACAAACAAAAAATAATGATTTCATTCAAACAGAGAAGGTCAAATAGATATGTTAACCAAAGTTAAACTAATCAAATATAACACTACTCCTCCTAGGATCTATGGTACTGTTAAAACACACAAAGATAATAACCCTTTAAGACCAGTAGTCAGCTTTGTGAATAGCCCCACTTATGAAAGTGCGAAATACTTGTCAAACATCCTCCAAAATTTATCTAGTGATCGTTATGATATAAAAGATTCATTTCAGTTTTACAACTCCATAAAAGAAAAAACCATACCCCCAGGATTTGTTCTAGCATCCCTTGATGTTCAGTCCCTTTTCACTAACATTCCTCTAGACTTGGTTAACAGATTAATCAGAGAACACTGGGATACATTGTCCAACCACACCACCATTGAAAGAAATGATTTTCTAAAACTTCTTGAAATCTGTGTGAATGAAGGTTATCTACAATATGAAGATAGGTTTTATTATATTCGAGATGGAGTTGCAATGGGATCACCATGTGCCCCAATTCTGGCCAAATAGTTACCAACAAATTGTTAGATCAGGTCATTCCACAACTTCCTTTTCAGCTTCCATTCATATATAAATATGTTGATGATATATATTTAGCTACCCCTGAGGGCTCAAAAGATACAGTTTTGACCTTGTTCAACAGTTATCACAATAACCTACAATTCACTATTGAGCTAGAAAACAACTTACAGCTACCTTTTTTGGACACTCTCACTATTAGAAATGAATCAACAGGTACTATAGATGTTGACTGGTGGAGAAAACCTCTAAAAACTGACAGGTACCTAAATTACAAATCACATCATCCCCTTAGTCAAAAAATCAATGCTGCTATAAATTTGAAAACTCGAGCGATCAAACTTAGTGATCCCCAGTACCACCAAAAAAACTTGAATATAGTAAGAAGCATTTTGAAGAAAAACAACTTTCCTACCCATCTCGTCAACACAATTATTCATAGTAGTTCAATTAGTAATCCAAATACAGTTCAATCCACTACATATAATCATAACCCCACTCCAAACACTAATCTAGCTATGGTTCCAATACTATCTCCCTCCACATCTTCAACACCTCCTTCTAGGGATGGACCCAATCAACCAATGCAAAACAGTTCTGGTTATAGGGGAATGGTGTACATAAAAGGCCTCTCTGAACAGTTAACTAAATCATTTTCAAATAAAATTAATGGTAAAATTGCGTATAAAAACAAAAAAACTCTGAACAACTTAGTGTATAGCCAACTTAAATCTCCCGTTTCAAATTCAACTAGAAGTAAAATAGTCTATTCCATTCCTTGTAAAAATTGCAGCACTACCTACATTGGAGAAACCAAACAATATCTTAAAAATAGGATTTCAGGACATAGGTCTGATGTCAACCAATTCAAAATTACCTGTGGTTTGACTGAGCACTCTATTACCGAAGGACATCATTTTGATTTTGATAATGCCAAAATTCTAGATTCTGAAAGTAATGATTCCAAACGCAAAATCAAAGAACTTATTCACATTTCCAGGACACCGAATTGTTGTAACAAGAAGACAGATATTGATAGCCTGAGCAAAATTTATTCTAACATTATACAGAAATAACCACCTATACATTATACAGATTCCTAACTTATAAGTACCCAGTCATAGCTCATGTATATCAGTTTACACTATATTACCTACATTAGTATCAAGCATCTAGTCACAGCTCATGTATGTTATTCCTCATTAAAATCAAAATGTTAGTAAGTAGAAGTTTAATACCAAATTAAGTCACTAGGGAATTAATGTTTGTTCTTTTTAACTTGTGATCCTCATGGGGATCTAAAATAGTTCCATGTTATTCAATCCTTGCCCACTTATAGTATCCATGCCCGTCATCTATTGCTTTGTGTCAATGTCAATCTTATGATACACATCTCTATGTACAATTATTGTATGTAATCCACGTTTTCAAGGTATGTCACTACAATAATCAATATTTTCCTTCTACTAGTACCGCAATAGTTTTGTTATGATCATAGATTCATATTATTTTTGTCCATATTTTGCCTCAATAGTTTATAAATATTTTTATGTAGATAGCTAAGTTTTAGAGCACTTATGTTTGCAGTTGTTCCAACCAATGGTATTATTATTCTTTTAGCCCTGAAGAGGTTCTACAAATAGAACGAAACGTTGGCATGAAAATCTGAGTATTTTTTCCCCCAAGACCGACTCTCAAGAACCCTACACCGAATTTAATCTTTATATATATATATATATATATATATATATATATATATATATGTGGTTTAATTTTTTCACTACAAATAGATGTGGTACGGGAAGGGTAGGTATTTGTTAACAAGCTTTAAAAAAGGCCTTATGTCCTTAAATTGGTTTTTTAATTAAACTACAACGTTTCTCCCCAGGAAGTATCTTTTACTTAGTTTGCTGGTGATGATCATTATAAATTTAGAGCCCATCAATCAAATACGAGTAGGTAAATTTTGCTCAAGTTTTGAGTGTCTTTACGGAAGTTGAATTTGAATTTTTTATCTTAACCATTTCTAGAAATATTCTTTTTTGCAAATTTGATTCTCTTCCTACAATTTCGAAAATGTTTGAAGTTCATAGTCCTAAAGATCTGCAATGGGCAACCAACGCGTTTTTTGTACCGTCTTGTCGTAGATCCGATTCATGTTTTCAAAAACTACGCCGAACGGACTGACACGTTTCCCCCACATACACTTTTTCACACCCACCACTACCACAAGGGATCTGGTAGACCAAATATGAACGTTGTTCTTTTGGTGTGAAATCTTTTAGTGTGGAAAATAGTGGTCTGTTTGTATTAAGTGTTCGAAATACAATTTTTACGTGTGTATAGGGCTCGAAAATCTTTATTTGTTCTGCCACCCCTTTCACGTAAGGCATTGAATAATATTGGACTGGTTGTTGTTGAGTTTAAGGTATACTGTTCTGAGTGTTTCTTTGAAGTGTGCAATGTATAGTTTGGTCTACCATTTGATTTACCATATAATCTGAACTGTCCGAATAAAGAAACGGTATTTGTTAAGGCAACATTGACATTTGCGTGGGTTAGGGGGAATCTCATTTAGGAACTTCAATATGATCAACTTAAAAATAAGTATGTACCTACCTGTACCTATTACATATGTACGATATTTTACACTTTTTCCCAAGGCTTATTACATTACTGAAAATAATGAACCAATATTGGAGATGTGCATACATGCTAATACCTACGGGAAAAAGGGTGAAAACAGCATTCTCTATCTATGTCTATCATCTCTGTAGGTGGCACAATCCCTACCCATTTCGTCAAAATTGATCTATCAAATGTCGGAGCTTCGTCTATAACACGAATTTCAGGTTTGTGCATGTGCAATGGTTACCTATTTCAACGAAATTTTTATTCGGAGCTGTATTCGGCTTCCCTTGAGCTACGAATAGGATTTTTTTATTCGTACAAGGATTTGACCACTAACTGTTAGCATTTTGCACGCATGTGCAATGTTCAATTTCTATTTTTAGCTCCTCTCACTCGACTATGACTCAGTGTTGCGAAAATTCTCTAATATACCTTTTACCAAAAAAACAAGGGCAAATGAAGCAAGCTTCTAAGACCAGACAGAAAATACATTATGAACAAACTAACAACAAACCACTTGGGAGAGTAGGCTTTTCCAGCTCGCAGAACTATATATTTATCTTTTCCTTCAGTACCACATGTTTCTAAAATCAAAGTCCTTCCCAAATTTCCCCTATAGGTTTTTTCCCGGCAAATTTGACTCCTTCTCTATGAGTCCAGCCTCACAGGTTGTTTCCAGCCTCACTCACCTCTCAGCAACCTACTGGTTTTTCCAAGATGTTCTTACCTCCTCTGTGAGCCACGGGTTTTTGCTGTTCTCGTATTCCTCTCTATGTCCTATGGGTTTATTACTGGATGTTCTCCTTCACTCTGTGAGCCATGGGTTTTTTCTGGTCTCACATCCCTTCATCCTACGGGTTTATTCCGGATTGTTCTCCTATCCTCTGTGAGCCATGGGTTTTTTCTGGCTTCATATTCCTCTCTATGTCCTATGGGTTTATTCTGGGTTGCTATTCACTCCTCTATAAGCCACAGTTTTTTATGGTCTTACATTCCTCCCTTCTTTCTATGGGTTTATTTCGGGATGTTCTCCATTCCTCTGTGAGCCACGGGTTTTTTTCTGGTCTCATATTCCTCTCTTCATCCTGTGGGTTTATTCCTGGATGTTCTCCTCTCCTCCTCTTAGTCTAGTATCCTTGCTCTCCTCTATTAGCCACAGGTTTTTATGGTCTCACATTCCTCTCTTCATCCTAGTGTTTATTCAGGGACGTTATCCTTTCAACCCATCACTTACAAAGGCATTCAAGGTTTAAAAGATCTGAACACTTACTATTTAAATTTTTCTCTCTAGACCCACTTAGCTAAATCACAACAGCATGCAAATTACCTACCTAATTAAAGACATACCCACAGCATATGTTTCAGTCAAGGCCAATCCTCTAGAACCTATACAGTATACACCTAATTGCTCTTAACTGGTCAATAAAAAGTAAAGATTTCTATTGAAACTTACTGGAATGGATAAAGCTCACTTTGGAGCATCCAAGGAATGGGAGCTACGCCCACTGAAGAGAAAAAGGAGTAAAGCAACATGACGCCGTAAAACCATCCCAGCAGATCACCATTTATGCTGATTGCTGCTAAGGCGAATGTGCATAGCGCGCAGCCTCCAAGTGACACCAGGGATATGATTCGTTTGCCTGTACAAATTACAAAACAGTACAAACTTGTAATTATGAAATTAAAAAAAAGGTACCTAGTAGTTAGTATTGTAGATGGAAAAAACGGACGGTAGACCTACGGTTCTACAGTCAGATCATTTAATAATGATTGATTTTACACATTATTAGTTCATTATGGTTACTTAGCAATATTAGTTTATAACTGAGCGTAATAAATCAGCTTTCCTTGACACTATAGAGGCTTAGGGATTATCAGATGCTGTGATAAAATGAGAGCATTCCAAAAAGTGGCTAACGATTTTCCTGCTATGAAAACTAAGGGAGTTACACTTCCCTAGTAACGCATTGGTTGTACGTGAAAATCAATAGAAAACCCCACCGTGACGTGACGTGACGAAAACAAATGGAAACGTCCTGTTAATCATTATTAAATGATAAAAGATCAAAATTGTCTTACCTAGTTTCTTGACTGCAATCATGCAAGCAGCGTAGCCTAGGATGCCTACAGCAGCAATGATTACCTGCAACATTAATAGAGATATTAGTGCTGCTACACAATGATTTTTATTGCTCAATATTAGTTTTATAGACACATAGACTGAATCAGCTTACAATTGAATTTTCAGCTTCACCCTTGGGTATTCCGTAAGACTTCAAAATCGTGACCAAAAATGGGCGGGTAGTCTGAAATCCACTTGCGTAGAAGAAGAAGAAGTAGGATATGATGAGAAAGAGTGGTTTCATCATCTGGGGCCTCAAAAAATGCCCGAATTTCTGTCTCAGGCTCATGTCACTAATTCCAACAAGTTCCTCTGCAAAATTAGTAGGTAACATTAACGATTAGTAGGTAAAACCTTTATCCATATCTCATATTTTGCTAAGCTAATTTGGGAGTTTTATGTTTATTTATACATTACAAAATATTCATATACATTTATGTGTAAAACTCGGCGCTCCGCGCCTCGCCAGGGGGCAAGCCCCTGGACCCCCCGGTTACCTCTATTTACATACTTCGGACGAAATTATTGAAACACAGAATGTGTTTGCGTTGTTGCGCAACCAAGTGACAACCAAACAAGCGTCATTGTTTACTATTCATTTATAACATCAATTTATATAGTTATAGTATGAAACTACGAAAAAAAATACGAAATAAATTCGTGATAAATCAAGAGCGATTTATCAAGTAAATGTCCTAAAGAGGCTACATACGAAATTACAGCTTCCTAGAGTGAAAATAATAGAAATTAGCTTTAAAAGCCACTCATCTGATCCGGACCCTGGACATCGTCAAGTAAATGTCCTAAAGAGGCTACATACGAAATTACAGCTTCCTAGAGTGTAAAGCATAGAAATTAGCTTTAAGAGCCACACATCTGATCCGGACCCTGAGCATCGTCAAGTAAATGTCCTAAAGAGGCTACAAACGAAATTACAGCTTCCTAGAGTGTAAAGTATAGAAATTACCTATTCAAATTATTTAACCTCCGCTTCACAAATCAAACCGTTTTCGTAATACTCAGATCACCTGCTATGAATCAAATCATCGAAACACAAGCTCAATGAAATCATCAGAAATTAACAAGCGGTTGCAATCATGTTCACAATATCAATTATTGAGAATGATCACCTGTGTGTAAACAATTATTTATATAACCATGCTCATAACTCAGTTTGTTGGACACGCACTTCGCAGTAGTTAACATAATATTGTTGGATAAATCGAGAGCTTTCGAACGAATGGTCAACGAATTTTGTGGGATGAAAAACGACGAAGTACCATATCCCTAGCAACGACTCGGTTGTACGTGAAAATCATCCGTCACACATTTCGTTACCATCCCGCGTTCCATTTTCGGCTAGTTAGTCCATGGCTAAAACACATTCTGTGTTAAAAGTATAGTAAACAACCATTCCAGATAAGGGCTTTTTGTCTGACTGCCTCGCGCGTCGCGGGCTCCTAATGAAAGGATGAGATTGTTGGCCAACACTTTTTGATCACATTAAATTGGTCAAATTAAAAAAAAGCTCTAAAAATGGGTTATAACTCCTAAACGTCAAATTTATATTTTCTGCAGAATTTTAGTTTAAAAAAAAAAGTTGATCAACAACGAACTAGAACATAATAAAATTTAATTCACAAAGTGATGCTGAAATTGTACCAAAATAGCATTAATATTTTCTGAAAAATCGATTAAAACTGTTAATAAAACCCCTAAAAATCCCAAATCTTCTTTGAATTGCAGATTATTATTTAGGACGAGTTTTTTGCCATAAAATTGATAGTTAAGAGGTTATTTGCACTCAAAGTGATCAAATTTCAAAATAGTGTCACAAAATAGCATAATAACATAATTGTACCTATTTGTTTCCTCCCCCCTTCTACAGATCCGCCCCTATATGACCCGAATGTTTGTGGTTCATAAACCTGCCCTAACAATTACAGTTGGGTGTTATTTAAGTAAGCACCCGGAAGTACCCAGTAGTACGTACCTTGAGATTCGGTTGAAGAAGGTTTCTTGATAGACAATCCGGTAGTCATCTGTTTGTGGTAGTGGATGAGACTCTGCAGTTCACCACTCACCTCTTCTGGCCGCACCCAACCTCGGAGCCAGCACAAGGCTGATTCTGCGTCGTTCAGTCTACCTCTGGATATCAACCAGAGAGGCGTTTCCGGTACCTGCATATTGTAGGAGAACAGTTAATGAAGTTTCACAAATATTATTTCTCTAATCACATTCAGCAGAATATAAATATCGGTTCCTGTGTATTATGAGATTTCCCCTGAATGCACGAAGAGGTTGGAAAAGAAGGCCCAAGCGTATAAGAATGTACATAATGGTTCCTATTATCATTTACGTTCCTCGAGTACTGTGGGCGACCGCTTTCGAAGTAAAGACATCATCATCAGGCCGTACTACTTCGTCGGCAGCAGCTACTAATGATTTAAACTGATATCGAATGTTCAAATTGTCTTTTCCTAACTGTCTTTCAAATTTGAGCGAGATCGAACAATTAGGACGTGAGAAAACAGAATTTAATGGAATTTATGATTACGCATGCGCTTATTAATTTGGGAACGATGAAGCGGATACCTAGGGATGAAGGGATATAGCAATAGCGGATGGAGCATAATCTGTTTGCACATTCTCTATAATCTTCTTTAAAATCGGATACAAACTGAGGATATCAAGCTTCTTACAAGGATTTCACATTTACACAAGTGCAGGAGCTACCTATGTATCTTTCGATCATCTTGAAATTGATAAGGAATTCTCAAATCGTACCTATTCTCTTAACAATCTCCAAAATTTAAGCTTGATCGGACGACTAGTGCGTGAGAAAATGATATCTTTGATGGAATTAACGTTTGCGCAGAGTTAAGTACCTATTGATTTAGAAACAATGAAAATGGTAGAGGACCATCAACACCCTAACTCGTACATTCTCTGCAGATGTCATCAAAATCGGATGAAAACTGTGGTAATTGAGCTTGTTACAAGGATTTGCGATTTACTTGGACACATGACGATACATGCACAGAAGACATGGATACAAAGTTGTTCAGAATGGCTTAAAACGTAAAATGCACGTAGAAATTTCGGTTTTGGAGGCTTCTTCTCACGAAACTGAAAACAATGTTTCCGCTACTTATAGGTAGACTCGAAGCAAAATTAACTCCAATGTTAGTACTAGGTATTAAACTCGTCCCAAGAGTTGATGTAAAGACCTATGGATTTTTTAAACCGATTTTCTCACCATTGATATCGCCAGAAGCGTGACGATGGGAACGCATGCGCAGAATATAGCCGTTGTTCTCCAAGATGTGAGGTAGTTGAGAAGATACACTATGAAGTAGGCTATGGACCCACACAGCTGAGCGTACGATGCAAGAGTCCCTCTGTACTTCGGCTCTGTGATCTCACCAACGTACGTGAGAATCGGTGCTTCGGTACAGCCCACACCTGTTGGATAATAATAATAAGATAGGGTGAAAGACTCTTATTGGTTCAATAGGGCACACACGAATGACTATGGTAGCATATTGTGAACAATAAGGCGTCTATGAATGATAATATAAAAATTAATGAAATGAAAATATGTAGAAAGAATAATTGAGGAGCAATAGGGTTACAAAATTGGGTAAACTAAAATAAAATAATTTAAAACAAATATTAATAAGAAGGGGTTGGTGGGAGGGTTTCTACTACAAATATCATCATTGATTTTCAAGATGCATGGAGCAGGTGCAAGCTGATACAAAACTACCGAGGGAGGGATATACACAGGTCCATACCTATCCAGTTTACGAATTTGAATGTATACTACCTACCTAGGTATTTTAAAGAACATATTGCTACACACCTTTTCTAGGGCCATCCCAAATGAAATCATCCATTGGTACCTACCTACCTAATCACCTCAATACCGTGTTATTCTACGTCATTATCTCACAATCAAGAGATACGACTTTGCCCAACATTTTCAGATTAGTTGCAATATTTGCATCTTGCATCAATATCATGCCATAATTGCATTGCAAAGCCATGTTTGCATGCTTTTTTGCATTGCAAAGCCATTTCCTGAGGATCAAATGAATGATACGTTTTGGTTTTTCGAAGTTTTAGCTTAGTTGCGGTAATCATATCACAGAGGACTCATGCAATTTTAAGTAAGTACTCACTGAAACCATGATTGCCGCCGCTAGGTAGAGCATTCCAACGTTGTCAGAAAAGTAAACCAAAGCCCAACCGGTGAAAAACGGGATGTTAAGAAGCAACATCGATCTTTTCCTCCCCAGAGGACCCATAGCCAGTCCGCTGAATAAGCTTCCAAGAGGCTGACAAAGTAGTGAGATGCTCGCTAAAACCAATGATACATTACATAAATATTTTTCAAAATATAGGTAAGAATGATTTATAATAATATTTATTTAACAAAAGTAATAGATCACACGTAAGAAGACTTGTGGCATTTGCATCAAGATTTTGATTGAACTTGGAGCGCGTTTTAGTCATAGGTAGATAGGTACTAACTAACGGAAACAGCTGGGTTGCTAACTTTGATCTTCTTATACCTATGACCTTGAGATATGTAGAATTCAATTCTACTGCACGAAGGAGCATTAACTATGCTGTTATCTACATTTTTTTTCTGTGAGGATTGGGGTGTATTATAGCACATGGATTAGAAAAGCATGCTTGTGCAGTTAAATTGTCAAATACCTACCTCGCTTCCATTGTTATCATTAATTGATGTTTCACTTTCATTATACTAGTCCTTACCAATCATTTTGGCACGAATTTTTTTAATGTCTACGTGTATAATAGTACTTGTTAATATCTTTATAATAAGCCAAAGGATATTGCGTATTTGTACTTGCAGTAGCAGATTTTGAAGTATTGGTTTCAAAAGGTAGTCGTACACCAAGAGAAGATGATAAACAATTGGCTTCAACAGCTATTACCTCTGTAAATTGGGTCCGCAGGAAGTTTGGGAGGGGTCGAATCGTTTTGTTCTTTTATGCTCTACAACTTTGCTGCCTACGTATAACGATTTCTGTAGGATGTACGGCTTAGGAATTATTAGAGAAAACTTTAAAATGGGCTAATTAAGCCATCTCTTTGAGCCCGCCATTTTGTATTCCACAAATTTCGAGATGGCAGACAAAGATTTTCTCACTCAGAACGGACCAAATTTTTAGAAATTAATCTCAATCCTTCTCCTGAAATTACTACCTATTTTCGGCCTTGGCTTCTGGACTAACATCAGTTTAGTAGACCCTCTAAATCAATATTTCGCAAATATTAAATAGGTACCTAAACAGGTAATAAAGATATTGTTCACTCTAACGATTGCTGTATCATTAAATTTACTTAGTTTAGACTTGGCTAAACTTATAACTGGTTTTACTTACAAAACCATTGCGCCTGGTCATTGTCGAAAGAGAGTCCACCACTGGTGTTATTCAGAAGAGCTGCGAGGACGATTGTGGGAAACGACAGAACCAGACCGTTGTCAAACAGAATCAGGTTGTTAGCAGAGCAAGCCAGCAGCTGCGAACAAGTTCAAAATATTGTTTGATTAGGTAAATTTTCAGGTGAATTATTATTATTCATTATTATTCATTCATTATTACTTCTATACATTAGTAGTTATACGAAAGGGATACTAAGAGACTAAGACTATCTAAATTTAACGATAGTCGTGATCGTCTGAAGATAAGTTTTTCATATGGTATTTTGAAATTAGGAAGGTGCTTTCCAACTAAACGTAGGGAAAAAAAAATAAATAAAAATAAATAAATAAATAAATATGCTCCACATATCCATGTTCATGTACTGAAAAATTATGGCAAGAAGGAAAAAACAAATTACTGAGCTGGTGTTATTGGGAGGTAGGTACCTGCCTAACTATTTATAATTAAAAAATAAGTAAGGAAGCGTGCAGCTCGTAAGAGAAATAAAATAGATCAATATTTAAAAAAAAATTTTCAACCTATTAATTGGTAGGAACCAACAATGCTTGGAATTTACTACTAGGTTTACTAAATTCATAAATTTTGATCGATAGTAGGTAGGCCTAGGAAGGTATTGAAGTTGAAACAGGAAAGGTAGGTAAATTTAAACTCGTAAGTTGCCCATAAAATGGGTTTATCAAAGACCTACTACATAGGTACTATAATAATGTGGTTGTATTCGTATTCGTCATGATAAAAATGAAAAATGAATTTAAAAAACGAGAAATCATTCTAAAATACATTGATAAAATAGGGCAGTAATATCAATTTTCATGCGACATGACATTGGTAGGTAGGTACCTTTCACTTGATCTAGGTAAGCGTATTGGAATTTTATTTATCTATTATTTATTCATTTATTTCACTGAATTGAATTTTCTTATACAAGTACATGTATACAACAGAACAACGTCTGCCAAGTTGGATGGGCATTATAGCTTCCTCACATACTGTAACATGGACGTATAGAATTAGTTGAAGAACAAAGTACAAGTCGACGTTATAAGAAATTAATGTTTGCGCATGCGCACAGACTACTATTAATCCATCGGCAATGAAATTTATAGGGGAACGACTAGGAGCTATCCCGCACATTCCCTGAAAATCTCATAAAAATCGTTCCATTAGATTCTGAGTTTTGCCTGTGCCAATCGATATTAGTTTCGCGCATGCACAATGGTTATTACTCTACCAAGGGCGATAAAATTTATAGGGCATTCTTTTAGAACGTATACAAAATTACCTGCCCAATTTGAACGAAATCGGACCAACAAAGGATGAGAAATCGACGTTATAAGAAATTCATGTACGCGCATGCGCACAGGCTACTGTTAATTCGACGGAATTGAAAATTATAGGGGACCGTCTAGGAGCTAATCCGCACAATCCCTGAAAATTTAATTGGAATCGGACTGAAACTTGGTATAGTTTTTGGCGTGACAAGGATTTACCACAGACAGCCAGACACGCAACCAAAATTGATCAGCAAGCTCTGAAACGCAAAAAGTGGAAATTTTGATTTTGGAGGGCAATCATTTTTTCAACTTCAATCACGAATTCAACTTCATTCACTTCCGTAGTGAGGAAGCAAAACTATATTAGTTCAAAAAACTATATCGCACACTGACCTGTCATTTCACTGACTGACAAATACAAACTAAAGTACCTAAATAAAGATCTAGGTATATAATATACATTGCATATATAAGTAAAATATACCTTATAGGTTCGCATTATGTTTATGTTCCTAATATTTAATAAACAATTAAAGATATTACAGTAAATTGTTGGTAATATATATTACATTAATAAGTAGATATTACGTGAAACTACGATTTCAAAGACGATAAAAGGTACCTAATTTAATTTGATACAAATTGATTTTTAGTAATAGTTGAGTTTTATAATGATTAAAATGAATTAGGAGTAAGTATCTGACAAACCTGAGTTATACGGGCGACCATCGTTATTGAATTTAAATATTGATCTTAAGGCTAAGTGAGGAATAGTGACGACTCATCTTTTAAAAAATTTTGAGATTTGGGTTGGTAAAACCGGGAAATTTTTCTGTTCAGAACTCTGATAGAATTATGAAACTGGAATCACTTCAACCACAAAAATTGCCGAAGCCAAATATTTGATAAGATTTAATTCATTTGATCGGTGTGAATAATTAACTTTATCCTACATGTGTTTCACCAATGTTACGTTGGGAAATGTAAAAATATATTATTAACACTGTTACAATACTAATTCAAAATCACAAAACTTATTGGGTGAACGAAAATTGTGGACATTTGAGGCAGGTAAACCCCTCATCCAGGGGTGGAATATGATCGATATATTAGGGAAAATATGAATTTGAAATTAACTGGTACAACGAATTGTGGATGAGGGGAAAATTAACGAAGTGACCACTGTGACTGCACTAAGAGAACTCGCAGAGAACTCGATATTATTGATATCTCGAGACCTGACCTGGGGAAATGGTTATCTCACGCTGCCTCCAATATGATTAATTGGGGATGAATGTACCGCCTTAGGACTGTGTCATACCAGACCGCCCTAATCGGGTATGTGAATGTTGTCCTTCTTTGAAAATCAATCAATCAGCAATATTGCCAATACAGTTTCAGAGCAAATCCTGATTTTAAAATTTTTTTCATTGCGGTTGGTGAAATGCTTTACGCACTGAAAACGAGGCTGGGTTTTCTTGTACTTTGGCTCGGGACTAAAACATCCATCCCCGCAAATTTTAGAAAAAAGTTTTCAATCTGAAGATTTGAATAAATTCACTTTTCAGATTGATTTTTCACCAATTTAACCATCTTGAAAAACTTTTATGGTGCATCAGGAAATGGGAAATTTTACACTTTTTCTAACGGTCAGGCACGTAGCCAGGATTTTGCCTTGGGGAGGGTCCAGATCCCCCCCTCCGGCTCTCTTCCCATTTCAATAAATTTTAAAGTACGAATTTTAAGTCACAGGAGAAGAAATGTTTTACTAACATGATGAAGTACTATCTTTAATAAGGCAAAAATATTTAATAGGTAGGTGCATAATAAGGATTTTAGGTGACAGTTAAAACAATTTTTTACAATCATGATAAATCTTGATCTTTATACAACAATAACAGTTCAATTTTTAGGTATTTAGTTGATCATAAAATGTTTATAGTAAGATTTTTCTGTTTGCTTTTAAAGACATCCAATCCAGCACGTTATCAGCCGCGAACGACAGTGGATAATGAATTGACACCATGGTCAAATGAGAAAGGCGTTCGTTACCCATCTTATTTCTAAGGTATTTTTCTAATCTTAATTTCTGAGGTACTGCAGGCTCCGTAACGTAAAAGTTAGGAAGACATCTAGGAACATTCTCCCCGTAGGATATTGTGAGGAGTGTGGGGCGGAATACAGAACCCCGTGACGCACATAGGATAGATAAATTTCCCATAGGCTGCAAGATCCCATGAAGTAAATTTATGAGTTTTCTAATCCCGGAACGGATGGTGATGTGTTGTGTGAATTTCCGCTCCGCAAGAATTCGCTTTTCAAAGCGTTAGATCGCGGGGTTTTTTTTAAACCGAAAACCGATGGAAAACGTACCAGATAGGTTCACACTACCAGTCCTACTTCTTCAATTTCCTGCTTCGAAGTTGAGTGCCAAATTCTGTCTCATTCACTCATTCCAAAAATGTTAACTTAATTATTGTTATTAACATGTATCATGTTTTAGCCCTGGGGTCCTAGCAATTTTTGCGAGTCAATTTTGCGAGTCAATTTTTTTCCGCGCACGAAACATATAGTGTTACAGTGATTTCCGCCTACAACCGAGTCGTTGCTAGGGAAATGGTACTTCGTCGTTTTTCATCCCACAAAATTCGTTGACCATTCGTTCGAAAGCTCTCGATTTATCCAACAATATTATGTTAACTACGGCGAAGTGCGTGTCCAACAAACTGAGTTATGAGCATGGTTATATAAATAATTGTTTACACACAGGTGATCATTCTCAATAATTGATATTGTGAACATGATTGCAACCGCTTGTTAATTTCTGATGTTTTCATAGAATTTCGAATCAATATCGAGGAGAAAACATGATACATGGTTGAAATTTTTGGTTCTAGAACAGAAATAATTATATAATTTGTTGTGATATCGTTGGAGCAACGTAATTATGTAGCTCAGTAACATAGATGATACCTTAGTGAATAGTCAAAGAGACAATGCAACCCAATATCCCCATTGTTCTAGAGGCTTTACAAGAAGAGAACTCACTCTACATATACGCTCCAGACATCCAAATATTGCGAACCTGAATACCAACCTTGGTACTCAAAGTATAATATCAATACCAAATGCTGATCCTATTCAGAACTATTTCATAAGAGGCTTTGGGGACGGGATGTTAAATTCTCCAGGAGGCTGGACCACATTAAGATGGGACATGCTGTAGCAGAGAGTCATGCGTCTGCAAGAAAAGCAGTAGGTACGAGTTACCTCAGGGAGCGGTCGGCGTGTCACTCCTTGCTGATGAAGTGAAAGGGCTAGCCGAGGGAATACGAGATTCGGAGAGAATTTTCTTCGTCTGTAGTACTGCCCTCTAGAGAGAGAAAGGGGAAGATGTCAGAAGGCTTCTGAACACCATAATAAAAATTTGGAGTGCTGAAAGGTATGAAGAGTTGCTACACGGCAAAGCTTACACGGGTCGTTCAGGCGTTGATCTGTCTTTAAGGTCGTATACATGACCCATGTCCGTGTACCGAAATATCTAACTTCTTATCTCAGGAATCTTACCTCTACATATTGGAGCTATTAGCAGAACCTATGAGTATTGTAAAAATAATATCTGAAGAATTTCACATCAGACGAATATTCTCTGTTGGTAGTTCGTGCTAGTGAAATAATAGATACTACCCTAATCATGAATAATTTTTTAATTCATCAAAAATTTCGGGGGGGGTCCGGACCCCATGGACCCCCCTCTGGCTACGTGCCTGCTAACGGTATAATCAAATTTGGATTTTCTCAGGTAATTAAGAGAGTTATGGCCGTTTTAGTGAGTTAAAGTCGTATATCTTAATAACTCGAAAACAAAGCGTTTAAAAAAATTTCTTGGAGGGAACTTTCGATCGGAAATTAGTTGGGTGAAGTTTGCCGGATATAACGTGAGACACCCTATATATATATATATATATTATATATATATATATATATATATATATATATATTACATGAACTTAAATGATAGAAATTTGACAAGTATAAAGGTGAAAGAGTGATTTGATATTTCGAGTAAATCTTTTTCAAAATTAGAAGAGTAATGGTTTTTTCTGAACTATGGGACTTGGAGCGTTCCTTGTTTCTTGGAAGCTTGTAACCATGTAAGCAAGTATGGCTTCATTACTTTTAGCTCAGTACATCTCAATCGTTTAGATTGAGACCAGGAGGCCTCATTGATCCCAATACCCACCTATGAGCCCGTTCAGACTGCTGCAGCAGTCTGTCGTTCGTGGGTTGTGGCATCCGCTTCAGAACTTTCACTCCGAAGCACTCGTTGAACGTCACAGTAGGATTGTGCGATCTCGCATGCAGCTTCAATGGCAGGGGTCGATCTTGGTTTAAGGAAGCTCTATGGTTATTCATTCTCAAATTTAGTTGAGTTGCTTTCCCAACATAGAAGCCTCTGTGTTGATCTTCTGTGCACTGCTTACAGATCAGCTGGTAGACACACATTCGTGACTGACATTCTGCGTGCCCTTTACATACGTAGGAATGAGAGGTATTGGGAGAGGTAAAGTGAGAGCCTTCAATTACAATGTCACACAGTTTGCACCGTGGACGTTCACATCGGTGTAAACCAGGCTGCTGCACTTCTGAAGGCTGAACTTGTGGATGCCTATGAGACACTATTCCTCCTATATTTCTTCCCTGGCGGTAAGTCAGTTGAGGCATATCCTTGAACAAATCGCGGGGTCAAGGGACTGGAAGTCAGAATTGGTTGTAGTTCACGGAGGATCCATTCATCTTCTGAATCCCAAAGAAGAAGGTTGTGACTAGAGGAACTCTGTCAGATGTCGGTCGTGTTCTCCGCCGGTAGTTGACATGAGCTGGAACCACTCTATCACGGACAATTCGTCTCGGGTATCCTCTCTCGATCAATTTGTCACCAATTACTGACAAATATTTTCCCAGATTTTCCCGATTGCTGCATATTTCGTGGCCTCTAACTGACAAAGCCCTTGGAATAGATCGCTTTGTGTGAGGAGGATGACAGCTGTCGTAATGTAGGTATAGCTGCTTATTGGTGGGCTTTACATGCACGCTAGTTGTGAGGCTTCCGTTAATCACCAATATTTCCACATCAAGGAATGTAGCCATTGATCTAGAGTACGACCAAGTGAATGCAACAGAAAAGCGGGAGTTGAGATCTTGGAGAAACAATTCGAGTTCCTCTTCACCATGTGGCCATATGAGGAAAATGTCATCTATAAACCGCTTCCACATTAACGGGGTCTTCTCTCTAGATGCGAGAAATCTGGTCTCTAAATCTGCCATAAACATATATATATATATATATATTATATATATGTATATTATATATATAACACAAACTTCAGGAATCGTTTCAGAATGCCTCAAAACGGCTTTCAGAGAAGGAGGAATTTTTCAACATTTTTATTTCAAAATTTTTGGAGCTATTGTAATAGCTTCATTTTTTTTTTTTTTTTTTTACAAAAATTAGCTAAAACAGTAATGAAATACGTTCAGTATCACCCCGTCTGACGCTAATAGGCAATTATGCCTCTTTATCTGGATTATTGTTCCCACACTTCGTCACCCAATTCACCAATCCACAATGAACGTTTCATCAGCTAGAAAACCTTGAAACAGAGTGGATCAACTTGATTTAATCGAGCGAGAGTAGAATCAAGTGAATCAACTGGTTCATGACGAGCCTCAGCTGAGCAGTGTGATGTCAGTGAAGTTTTCAATTATATTCCTTTATTCTTTATAATTTGATTATTGATGGAGATAAACATTGGTATTGATCTAACGTTAAGTACTTCATTATAATTCAACAGGTTATCTATCAGGTGTGATATAAATGTTATTTTTGTATAACAAATTTAAACCTGTAACACGAGCGGTTCTTCCATATAATTTAATTTTAGCTTTGGGCAATTTAATTTTTGAACCACAAGCAGTCCTTGTGTTTGTCACATTGCTATTATTCTGCATATGAATACCTGTCTTAACAACATGTACACAGGATACATGCAAAAATATATATACTTCTAAGCTTCATTCTAAAACTAAATAAAATATGCCTCTAAACCTAACTACCTCTAACTAATCCAATCTTAAAACTAACCTAAAATACCTAACTAAAATATGCTTCTAAATTCATCATAGAGCAAGAAAAATTCGATTTCTGAATTTTTTTTTTTTTTTTCCCCAATATTATTCCGATCAGAATGTTTTAAGCAGTCTGCAAACGTTTCAGGTAAGTTTTATAACTTCCTCCCAAAACAGTAATGCCGTATTTCAATATCGAAAATATCAAACCGAAATATTATCATTTTAAGAACATTAATCTTCAGAAAATTTCTAAGCACTTTAAAAATATCTTAGATGCCTTACCTGTGGTAAAAGCCTCCTGAACGACGAAATTTTGGGGGGCGTCTTCTTCTCTTCCTGGGTGGGTGCGCTCCCTGCGCCACTTTGAAATCTGTAAGGAAAATATATTACTAAAATTTGTTTTAATAACGAATATAGGGCAAATTCCTGCCTACCGAAGACTCAGAACAGTGCCTTGCACGTTAATATAATTATAACTAGATCTCTTTACCTACCTCCTAAGTTGGCTAACCAGCATAATTAGGTCTATTGTGTTTTGTACAATTTTTGAGAAACAAGAGGAGAAAACTGGCCGTTGATAAATCCCATGGAATCTTTTAAGATTTTTTAAAAATCAATTACCTAATTTAAAGAAAAGTAAAAGATACATAAACGGTGCAAATCAGGTTCATCATTAGTCCTACAAAGGTTGATTATTTCTGTATAGCCCTTATACGCAGAAAACTTATCTATAATTGAGGAGCTGACATGGAAAAGCAGTTAAGTCCAAAAATCAAATTTCATAGGAACTCCCTCTGAACTCTTATCAGATTTTTTTTTGGACATAATCTCTTCTCCATGCAAAGGTCACACATTTATTCAGGGTGCGATCTAGCAAGGACGGGAGGACCTAAGGCCGTTGGCGTGACTGTTTACTTGCACTTCGACGAAAAAAAATGTTCTTTAGATTTTTGGACTTAAAACTGTTTTTCCATGTAAGCTCCTCAATTATTAATCAAAGTCAATTATCACATGCCACGAGCTGACCCAACAACTGAAAATTAATTATATAAAAATAAATCACCTACCTACGCTTCAAAAGTTCATCTACAGGTGACGAAAGCTATATAAACCCGGCTTCGAGAAATGAAAATTCCATTGAACTTTTAATCAGCTGATACGAGCGGTCATTGTAACAAGGCGATTTTTGCTATATTCCACCATTTATAATTTGCTCCCATGTTGCTGATTTTTTTTCTCCCTGCTAAAGTTCTAGCTCTTAGAGAGAGCAAACGGATGAACGTACAGCGATTCGGCATAATTTTCTCACGCCCAAGTCGTTCAATCTCGCTTAAATTTGATCATCTTATACCAATTTCAACATGATTGTATCATTAATAACTACTGCGCATGCGCCGATATGAAATCCTTGTAACAAGCTTATTTTCCACAGTTTTTATCCGATCTGAATGAAAATTTTAGGGAATGTGCGGGCTAGGGTGTAGACAGTCTCCTATCAGTTTCATCGTTGCGAAATCAATACCTACTTCATTCTGCGCGCGCAAACGTAAATTCATTATGCTCCCTTTTTTTACGCCCAAGTGGTCCGATCTCGGTCAAATTTGAATGATAGTTGGGAGATGACGATTTGATCATCCCATACCAATTTCACCATGATTGTATCATTGATAGCTACTGCGCATGCGCCTATGTAAAATCCTTATAACGACCTTAATTTCCACGGTTTTCATCCGATTTCGATGAAATTGCCAGAGAATGCGCGAGTTAAGTTGTAGATGGTCCCCTATTAGTTGCATTGTTGCCAAATCAATACTTCATTCTGCGCATGCGCAAACGTAAATTCCATCATTCTACTCTCTAATCGTTCGAATTCGCTTAAATTTGGATGATAGTTGGAAGAAGATGATAGGTAAACGAGGAAACTATGTGCCTCACCCAAATTGGCAAAAAAAATTTCATCCGAAAAAGGGCAGTTTTGGGAGAATGACTCATAATTACACGTCTTAATTTATAAGGTAGGTAGTATCAAGTTGATGTCTTATCTCTGACTACCTGTTGAGGAACTCGCAACTTGGCTGTTCTCTCGAGGTTGTTACCTCCATTTAACTGTGAGAAAAACGGTTTGTGTGAAGACGGGTATCGCGGATATTGAAAAACCCACCGTCCGACCTTGAGGGCGCGGGTGCCCGATGATGACAATGAGAGCGGGAAATAGCCTTGCCAACTCGGGAGAGTAAAAAGCCGTTTTTTAACCGACAGGCAAACGGCAGCCAATCAAGAGAGTTAGGTATGTACGTTAGTCGTAAAGCTGATAGGCATCAGTGAGTCTAGATATCTGCTTTATTAATTAAAATTTTAGATAAATTCCTTCAAGGAAATCCATTTTGAAGCATTCTGAAAAGATTTCTGAAGTCATCCAAAAAATAGGACGAGTTCATTGGTTAGCATTTCAGCTTATTCGGTCAAATTTAAAAAATATGCTCAAAAATCATAATAAATGTCTAAAAACAGCTAAAAGTCGTAAAAATTTAATTTTTTTTTTTTTTTTTTTTTTTATTTTTTTGCAGACATTCAAATTTGAGCTTTTTGGATGCAAAGGGATTTGTAACTATTGATTTTATGGCAAAAACGTATTCTAAATAACAGTCTGTTAAAAAAGTTATTTTAGATTTTTAGCTATTTTTTTTCGGTTTTTATCGCTTTTTTAGTAGGTAAATATTGATGAAAGTACCTTTTCCAGCATAATTTCGTACATCAATTTTTGTATGCCCTATTTCATAGGGCATTCTGCTTAATATTCTTAATTTAATTCTTAATTTAATATTCTTAATTTCCGTAATATTATGCTTAAAAATATAGATTTAACGATTTTTAGCCGCTTTTAGTTATTAGTAGTGATTTTTTGGAATTTAACCAATTTATTGTGCTCAAAAAGCTCTGACGAATGACCTCATCCTTTAATTTGGAAAGATTGATTTTTTTGGCGCAAGAATGAAATTTTTATCTCAATCCTAAGGACAGTTATCGTCTGGAATGATATACAGGGTGAGTCTCTCGCAAATGCAAAAAAAAATTTGGGTAAAACTACATCGAAAATAGAGTAAAATTCCGCCAACTGCATATTTTTATCTCAATCCGTTCTCGAGATATGATTTTTTAAAGGTTTTTTTCAGGAAAACCGTGTTTTTTTTCCTTTTAAACTCAACTTTCTTCACTTTACTTCATTTAATTTTAATTTTTGACCACATTTTCGGAATTAGCACTAACTTTACTATAAGAATAGTGTACTTGGGTTTTTGAAAAGTACCATCCAAAGGCCCTCACATCAGCTCAAACATTAACGATTTTGAAAAAATAATATTTCTGAAAATCTTTAAAACTTTACTACTCTTTTAAAAAGAATCCTGGAAACTGGCAAATCTCATGAAAACTGCTTCATCTAATATGCTTTCCAACGGTATTATAAATTTTACTTTTATTTTGTTATTTATTGGAGAAAATTATGTTTTAATGTTGAAAAATGTGGGTTTTTCAATGAAATAGTTGGTTTTCTCGAAAGATGACCCTCCATGAACCAACGAGTATGGGGTCGGTTTCTATGTATTTTTTCTCGCTGGATCAAATGGAAACTCTTGCAGATCTCTCAACTACGTTATAATCGAGTTTTACACTTTAATTAACTACTTTTACCCCATAACACACATAAATTTAATCGTAACAAACAAACTAAACATTTGCGATTTTAAGTGTAAAACTCGGTTATAACGGAGTTGGAGAGATCTACAAATGTTACCATTCGATACAGCGTGAAAAAATACATAGAAACCGACCCCATACTCGTAGGTTCATGGAGGGTCATCTTTCGAAAAAACCAACGATTTCATGAAAAACCCACATTTTTTAACATTAAAATATCATTTTCTCCACTAAATAACAAAATAAAAGTAAACTTGATTATACCGTTGGAAAGAGTATTAGACGAAGCAGTTTTCATGAGATTTGCAAGTTTGTAGGATTCTTTTTAAAAAAGGAGTAAAGTTTTAAAGATTTTCAGAAATAAAATTTTTTCCAAATCGTCAATGTTTGAGCTGATGTGAGGGCCTTTGGATGGTACTTTTCAAAAACTCAAGTACACTATTCTTATAGTAAATTTAGTGCTGATTCCGAAAATGTGGTCAAAAATTAAAATTATATGAAGTACAGTGAAGAAAGTTGAGTTTAAAAGGAAAAAAACACGGGTTTCTTGAAAAAACCTTTAAAAAATCATATCTCGAGAACGGATTGAGATAAAAATATGCAGTTGGCGGAATTTTACTCCATTTTCGATGTAGTTTTACCCAAATTTTTTTTTTTTGCATTTGCGAGAGACTCACCCTGTATATACAGTGAAACCTGGATAATTCGAACTTCTTTAATTCGAACATTTCTCTTGGTCCCTAGCATTTTTTATTTAAACAATGCTAAAATATCGTGGGTAATTCGAATTTTATTTTGGATAATTCGAATTTTCGGCGAGCTAATTAAGGTATAAATTTTAAGCGGCGACTCAAAAAAATTGCAAATTTATCGGGAAATAGGTACGTTTTAGTAACGATATTCGGCAAAAGGTTCGCGTTAGACCAAATGCATGCAAATCAGTGCCATCGTACAGTCTGATAACTACCCTTCCCCTCCCGCCCGCCGACCGTCCCAAAACTACAAAACAAAACCACGTTACAGGTCCAAGCTCCAAGGTCATTGTACTAGCCCCCTCCCCTATCTGCCAAACTATAATGGCCGAGAGATTCAATTCAAGGAAACAGGCCAAAATATCATCCTTTTTTGAAAAACAATAGATTGTTTTGACATTTTATGTCTTAACTATGGCACATAACTCAAAAAGTGTGACGAAGAAAGCGTTATGAAAAATTTCTGATGATTTCCGCTTACAACCGAGTCGTTGCTAGGGAAATGGTACTTCGTCGTTTTTCAGCTCTCGATTTATCCAACCATATTATGTTAACTACTGCAAAGTGCGTGGCCAGCAAGCTGAGTTATGACCATGGTTATATGAATAATTGTTTACACACAGGTGATCATTTTCAATAATTGATACTGTGAACATGATTGCAACCGCTTGTTAATTTCTGATGATTTCATTGAGCAGGTGTTTCGATGATTTGATTCATAGCAGGTGATCCGGGGTTTCAAACCCTGGGATCAAACCCAGGGTCTCAAATCCTGTGGATTTTGTTCATAATATCGCAGTTCGTTGGTAAGCCGAAATTTCATTTTGTTACTGTGTTTGCCGTTGTGAAACTTATATTGCATCTAACACAGAGAAAGGAACCAAGGACAAAGATGGCACTACAGGATCCTCCAATTAGATTGATCCTCCCTCTCACTTTCACAATTTTCAACTCTGAACAGACGTGAGTGGTTAGTCAGTTCATTGTTGTCACGGGAGTAAAACTTCATCAAAATTATGGTACAGGAGGTCAAAAAGTTTATTTTTATGGTTGCAGTTAAATAAACTACCATTCCAGGTGTCTTTATATTTATTGTTCAATATTCTGTTGGTCAATACAGTGTTCAATGTTACTGTATGTTCTTTACTTCGTAGTGTATTTTTGCTGCCATTGCAATACCTTCATTTTCTACGAAAATTCGCTAAAACAAGAAATACAATAGGATCTCTTCGATAGGTGGGCTTTGTAGATCACTAACAGTTATTATGAGAGGCTTACTGTTAGGAATACCAGAAAAAGTAAATTATTATTTTCCATTACATTAAGTCGTCTTATCATTTTTCCCTGCACTACCACCCTGCAAGTGCTTTTTCCAGGCCCACATCAAATACTGCACTCAACAAATATAAAGTTTTAAGCAGATAGTAAGGCCTGGTGATGCCACCCCAGGCGAAACTAGTTGTACCTTAAAGAATTCATACACTGGAAGAAGCCTAAAATATCTTCCCCCTCAACCTCAATACACTCAATTAGAGATGGCACCCACCACAGAAGCTATTAGGTTCTTGATATTTTTGAATTTTAATCTTTAGTTAACCACATTTCCTGAAGTAGTAGAGAATTTTAAAAATCCATTCAATTCTTGGTTACCTAATAGGTGGGCTGGAATTTGTTACCCACCTATTGTTTTACATTATTGGGTAATAGTACGTCTTCAACCACAAACGAGCCACAAGCGTTTGCTGTCCAGTTTTGGAATAAATGGGTAGTTGTCAAATAATTTTATTTCTTTGGTCCAATATTTACGTTGGTTAACATAATTGGTTACCGAGTTTCTGATAGTGTCCGTCGATAAAATTAACTTTCATTGGTTCTCTCAACACGTGACTCGAAGGCCTTCACGGGGCTTTGGGGCTATTAACAATTAGTTTTAGTAATTTAGTTTAGTAGTTTCGAAATAGTTCCAATTATACTTAAATAATGGTATGTGACTAATATTGCAAGAACTTTCCTTCTGAAACAACTGGGAAAATGAAGGTCGTATTGCAAATCTCTATCTCTATCTCTATCTCTATTATTAATAAGAATGAAACTCCGTCTGTCTGTTTGTTTGTTTGTTTGTTTGTCGTGTCTATGCACGGCCAAACGGCTGAGTGGGCCGGATCTACGAGTGGGGGGATCTTCTTGGGATTTTCCGAAAGGGGGAGCGAGCGAATTTAAAATTTTCTAATCCCACCCGAACCATGGGCCGTAGGGCGGGAGGGGGGTCGAAGTAAGAATTAATGTGCGCTTTTTGGACTTCCCCGCTTCCCCTACCCCTCTAAACGGGCGTTGAAAATTCTGGAAAAAATACCGGTTTTGTAGGTTTTTGAACGAGAAAGACGACGGCGCAATCGGATCGCGAAAAAAGTATCGGGAAATGCGTCAAAAAAATGCGAGAGTACGGACCCGTTTTCTCGAAAAGTCCGCCGAAAAACTTGGTTTTTTCCCATTAAAATATACCCCGTAAAGGTACGTTTTTCGGAACGGTTTTCGCGGGCGAAATACAGCTTTGATCCCGCCGAATCTGAATCCGAAGTCGAATATCGAAAAAAGTGACAGAAAGTATGTCAAATTGGGAGGGGAATTGCGAGGGAAGACTTTAACATCAGAAATTAATCGACCACGGGCCGCCGTTACACAACGTTGCTTACCTGAAGGGACCCTCACAGGGGGGTTCCCATTTGCACTTCTACGCTATACCTTGCGAGCGAAGCGAGAGCCATTTCAAATAATAAATACGGACTTTGTCCTACACATATACAGGTATACCTTGCGAGCGAAGCGAGCAACATCCCCGAATAAACTTTTCGTGGTTCCACGTAGTTTCTAAGATTTAATTTGTTTGTAAGAATTCCCAACTGAAAAAAACGTCTGCCAAGTTGGGTGGGCAGTACAACATTCCCTAATAAACTTTTCGTGGTTCCACGTAGTTTTATAAGAATTAATTTGTTTGTAAGAATTTCCAACAGAAAAAAACGTCTGCCAAGTTGGGTGGGCAGTATAACTTCTTCAAGCGAGCGAAGCGAGCAGCATCCCCTACAGAATAAATACGGACTTGCGAGCGAAGCGAGCAACATCCCCTAATAAACTTTTCGTGGTTCCACGTAGTTTTATAAGATTTAATTTGTAAGTAAGAATTCCCCAACAGAAAAAAACGTCTGCCAAGTTGGGTGGGCAGTATAACTTCCTCAAGCGAGCGTAGCGAGCAGCATCCCCTACAGAAGTTAAACCTACCCTTAGGGATCTACCGTTTGCGAGCAAAGCGAGTAAAATTCCCTAAATGCCATACTTTGCGAGCGAAGCGAGCAACATTTTCTACATGCCAGACTTTGCGAGCGAAGCGAGCAACATATCCTACATGCCAGACTTTGCGAGCGAAGCGAGCAATATTCCCTACACGCCACACGTTGCGAGCGAAAAACTTGGTTTTTTCCGATTAAAATATACCCCATAAAGGTACGTTTTTCGGAACGGTTTTCGCGGGCGAAATACAGCTTTGGGTCCGCCGAATCTGAATCCGAAATCGGATATCGAAAAAAGTGACGAGAACTCGGTCAAATTGCGAGCAGAAGCGAGCAAAGCGATTAAAATGATTCTGCCGTGGACGAGAGAAGGCTCAAGAATTGACGTGAAGGGTTCGATGTCACAACATTGCGAGGCGAGCAGGTATGCCTACATAGGTACCTACCTTGCGAGCGAAGCGAGAGCCATTTCAAATAATAAATATGGACTTTGTCCTACACATATACAGGTATACCTTGCGAGCGAAGCGAGCAACATCCCCGAATAAACTTTTCGTGGTTCCACGTAGTTTTATAAGATTTAATTTGTTTGCAATAATTCCCAACTGAAAAAAACGTCTGCCAAGTTGGGTGGGCAGTATAACTTCCTCAAGCGAGCGAAGCGAGCAGCATCCCCTACAGAAGTTAAGCCTACCCTTAGAGATCTACCGTTTGCGAGCGAAGCGAGCAGCATCCCCTACAGAAGTTAAACCTACCCTTAGAGATCTACCGTTTGCGAGCGAACCGAGCAACATCCCCTAAATGCCATACTTTGCGAGCGAAGCGAGCAACATTTTCTACATGCCAGACTTTGCGAGCGAAGCGAGCAACACATCCTACATGCCAGACTTTGCGAGCGAAGCGAGCAATATTCCCTACATGCCACACGTTGCGAGCGAAGCGAGCAACTTAATGGGGGGTCCGGGGGGCTTGCCCCCCGGCTGGACGTGGAGGCGAGCGTAGCGAGCCGGAGCGGCTAGTAATATATAAGGGGGAATCCCTTGATGAATATTAATGTGAGAGAGGCGGAAAGTTTATCTAGGAACCTATAATTGAGAAGGAAATTACACACTTCACACATGTTTTGCAGTTTGTATTCATACATGTCATATACTAGTGGACCCCTGCTGCTCCGATCGTTACATGCTAAATTACTGCATAAAAGTAGCAAAATCGAGCCCCGACTGATCATGAAAGAGCCCATCATTTCAATCGTAGTTTAACTTCCCTATCGAATTTCAACTTCCTAGGGTTAGCAGGATAGAATTTAGCTCTCTCAGCTGATTAGAAAAGAACCCATAATTTCAATCGTTTCTTATTGTCCCAAAGAGTCACCGTACTAAATTTCAACTTGATATTGATTTCGCAACAATGAAACTGGTAGAGGACCATCTACACAATAGCCCGCGCATCCTCTGACAATTTCATCGAAATCGGATGCAAACAGTGGAAATTAGGGTCGTTACAAGGATTTCACATAGGTTCATGCGCAATAGCTATCAATGATACAATCATGTCGAAATTGATATGGGATGATCAAATCGTCATCCCCCAACTATCATCCAAATTTGAGCGAGATCGATTTGGGCGTGGAAAAATGGAGCATAATGGAATTTACGTTAGCGCATGCAAAGAGTGGAGTATTGATTTCGCAAAATGAAACTGATAGGGGACTGTCTATACCCTAGCCCGCACATTCCCTAAAATCTAAAAATGTCATCCAGATCGGATAAAAACTGTGGAAAATAAGCTTGTTACTAGGATTTCATATTGGCACATGCGCAGTAGTTATTAATGATACAATCATGCTGAAATTGATATAAGATGATCAAATTGTCATTCCCCAACTATCATCCAAATTTGAGCGAGTTCAAACGACCAGGGCGTGAGAAAATTATGCTTGGTTGAATCTACGTTTGCACATGCGCAGAGTGAAGTATTGAATCAAGAACGATGAAACTAATAGGGAACCGTCCACCCCCTAGCCCACACATTCCCTGAAAATTATCCAAATTGGATGAAACATGTGGAAAATAAGCTTGTTACAAGGATTTGCGGACACAGGACAGACTCACACATACTTTTTTTTTTTTTTTTTTTTTTTTTTTTTGGGAGGACACCCAGGTTTACGTGACGCCGGCTCTAGGGATGAGGGAAGTAGCAGAAGGATGAGAAGGAAGAATGGGATGAAAGGAAGTGCCCCTACAGAATGACGACCAATTCAAGTACGAACCCCACAGGACGCGGGTGGTGATTCAACGGACCATACCCGCCGAGATGCCCAACTCGAGTAACTCCGTGGCGCTTTTCCGCGCCACACCCCGCGCCATGACACGGTCGCGGCCATGACCCTGATGTTATTGGTCGCCACTCCTTTTAGCTCGGAAATCGCTTGCCGCAGATCATTTCAATCATACTTATTCATTTTTCATCCTAAACCACCAAAAGTGTGTGATGTCCCCCCAAAAAGACGCTCCGCGTACAAAAGATGCCAAGCCACAAAATCATCATTATCATCATCATCCAAATCGGGCCAAGCCAACAGTCTGATTCTCTTACTGTTTTTGACATGAGTTTGGGAATGAGACGCTTCTTCAACGGCTTGGCCGATTTTTGCCAATTACACAATAAACACCATTGCTGTTATACAAATGTGGTGGGGGAATATCTCCTTCAATCTGCCTTTCGCGATTTCCGCATCTTGAAACATAAACCAACAAATTTTGAGGGATGAAGGGGGGGGGGGGGGGTTAAAAAATTTGTTTCTTGGTCGATTACAAAGGTTTGTTTGTTGTAATCTAAGGGAACGCAGTTCGAATATAGCCAGTGCTCCATTGCCCTACTACCTACGTTACGCCAGATATTCCTGCCCGTTTATCGGCCTAACTAAACGGTCTTTTGAGCTGAAAAGTGTTACTAGGGGGTTTTCAATTACGTTTAATTTGAATCTCAAAAGTCAAAAAGTAAAAAAAAAAAGTCAAAAGTACCTACGAAATTTCAACAGATGAAAGTTCCCAAATGCAATTTCATTTTTCCAAAAGAATTTTGAAATCGTAATGGCAATTGGAATAAATTCTAACTACTCGACTATCTAATACATGGCCATGATCATGACCATGATAAATCACATCTTTCATGTGGTGTGATGATTCGTCTGTATGACTGGGCCAAATGCTGTTTCTGGACCAAGATGCTAACATCCTTGGCTGTCAGGAAACAATATGACTAATATGACATGTGTAAACGGAACACCTTCTGCAGTGATATGCAGAGGAATCGCACTCATAAAAAATCTCTTTGTGTTCATGCGATCAGATGTCGGAACACGTGAGGTTATCAAGTCAAGTCACCTCGTGTCCATTTAAAGTCGGACATTGAGATTTCGACTTTGACTTAGGAGGGGAACTTGAACTGTTCGTACTCGGATGGCGAGTCCTTGACGGACTGAACGCTTGAGGTCACGTCCGGACGATAAGCACTGCGGAATTTGGATCGAAGAGCGAAGCGACAACATAAAATGATCCAATCATCAGAGTTGAAAGTGCTTAAGTACTCTAGGAAGTTTAAGTAAGTAGTAAGTTTAAATTAATCAGTCAAAAGTTTAACTTAATATGACAATACTATATATATATATATATATATATATATATATATATATATATATATATATATATATATCCTTCCAGACGGTAACTCTTCCTAGGATTGAGATAAATTCTGTTCTAGCCTCACAAAATCAAGCTTTCCAAACCAAAAGATGAGTTCGTTGACCACCATTTTTTGAGCACATTAAATTGGTCAAATTTCAAAAACCTGTGCTAACCAAATCACTTAAAAATGGCTAAAACTGAAAAAATCACTGAAAATAGTTAAATTTATAATTGTTAGCAGATTTTTAGACAAAAGAAGTTCATCAACAATGTACTAGGACACTGAAACATTTATGCCAAATTTATGTTGATAAATGTACTTGAATTTCATTAGATAATATTTGCCAAAAAACAGATAAAAGCTGCTTAAAAAGCTAAAAATCTAAAATCTTTTTGGAATTGCAGGATATGGACTAATAGATTATGATTAATCGGATTGTACGGGTTAGCTCCTAGACGGGCCCCTATAATTTTAAAAGCCGCCGAATCAACAGTAGCTTGTGCGCATGCGCAAACGTGAATTTTTCATATCTATCTGTTAGTCCGATTTTGTTCAAACTCTGAGAGTAGATAGATATATGTTACAGGAAAATCCCCTATGAAATACATCGCGATTGGTAGAGTAATAACTATATCACATGAGCGAAATTAAAATTGATCGACACACAAAACCCCAAGACTAATGGACCGATTATTATGAACTTTTTATGGATTGTACGGTTTAGCACCTGCACGTTCACCTATAAATTTCATTGCCGTTGGATTAATGAAACTTTAATTTCTTATTAAAACAAGCTTAACACATGACTAATAAAATAAACATCATTCTTTGAGTTTAACTAAATTAAATCTTTGGAAGAAGAATAGTAATAAGCACCATGATTGTTATGGGTACATACGCAGGTTCTAGGGAAAATGTTTAAAACTCTTAGTAAGTAGGTACACTTCGTCAGATAAATTGGGTATCAGTATAATGGTTTTTCAACTTGATCTCTGGTTAAACAGAACATAGATCGAACATTCATATGTTCATTCTATGTTCTTTGTTTAGTTGGAAAAGCGACGAACTTGTCCGACTTTGTTCAGATAACCACCGAATTTGTTCTTAGTCTCCAACCAGAGACCCCGGAGATCAGATGTGACTGAACCAGGGTAATATGCATCGTCCTTCTAGCTTCCGAAGGCAAGAAATTTCGCACCACTCTACAAACATAGACCAGCTTCCGTAATGTTAACGCAAGTTTGCTAATGTGGAAGTCCCATCTCAAACATTAGTCAACTTCAACGCCCAAATAACGCGATAAATTATTCTGCACAATAAATTATTGTGTTGGTTAACCTTTAGACAATATCAGCACATGCAATCATGAATTATAGCCCTTATTTGCAAAACGGAAGTTAGTGACAAAAACGTCTATTTCGACGAAAAATAAAGAGTTAAATGTTAAATCGATTTCGACGGTTAGGCCATTACCAGTATAACAAACAATAGGTAACTGAAGACATTAAAAAGGACACAGGTTGTATAGTCACAGTTGAAGGGAGATTGAATCCCATTGGTCAAGTGAAAGGAAAGGGGCTGGAGGTATAACCAATTATGCAAATAAAGTGAAGGGAGATTACAGCTAATCAGATGAAGTGAAAGGGGAAAATAACTCAATATGAAGTTTGAACAGTGTGAAGGGATAATTCCAAGCTTTATAGAAATGGACTTACCAGTGGTGAAATATATTGAGGTATATCCTCATTTAAACATTTACCAGATCTGTCACTTTTGATGATTTCGAATTTTTCAAGTACGTTCAAAATACCTCCCTTTGGACAAAAATTAAGAAATTCTACCAACCGTCTATCTGACAAATCAAAATTGTAACTATGATTGGATTCCTTAAGATGTTTAGCAAATGTTGACCTACTTACCCTTATTTTTCCTGAAATCCTCCTGATGCTCGTATATTCTTTCCCTGAATTTCCTACCAGTTTGACCGCAATATTCGTAGCCACAAGAACATTTTAGTTTAGAAACCCCACTTTTTTTTAAGTTTTTTAGTTTAGTTTAGTTTTTAGTTCGTACCTTATTTGCATTCTAATATGTACCTATACACATGTATTAGATACTATTATAATTATTTTGTAATTCAATCATTTTGACTCGTACTTTGTTCTTCAACTAATTCTAAAGTCCATGGCAATATGTGAGGGAACTATATTGCCCATCCAACTTGGCAGACGTTTTTATCAGCCCACGTGTGGGTAGGGATGGTCGATTGCCGATTGCAACAATAGATCAATCAATGGTTTCCTACAATCGAAGTGTAATCGATGTTTTTTCCCAACCACCGATTGTGTTTCGATTGTTTTCGTTAATTTTTTTCACATTGAACTTCTTTACATGCATATCATGTGTCATTCATAATATTCGTTTCTAAGATCAACAGCTGGACAGTTTGAAATTCAGGGGGGAGATATTCTAACGAGTAAGGACCAAATCCCTCTGGCCTTCGGAATCGTTAAATTTGTTTGTAGTAGAACTTATGACAACATGAAATTCTCAATAATCTGCACCATACCAAATTGTTCCATAATGACCTTTGTAATTCCTGAAATGGGCTTTCACTTGGAAAATTTAAATCAATTAAAAGAACATATTTTTAAAAGCGTTTTTAACACAGAATGTGTTTTAGCCATGGACTAACTAGCGAAAATGGAACGCGGGATGGTAACGAAATGTGTGACGGATGATTTTCACGTACAACCGAGTCGTTGCTAGGGATATGGTACTTCGTCGTTTTTCATCCCACAAAATTCGTTGACCATTCGTTCGAAAGCTCTCGATTTATCCAACAATATTATGTTAACTACTGCGAAGTGCGTGTCCAACAAACTGAGTTATGAGCATGGTTATATAAATAATTGTTTACACACAGGTGATCATTCTCAATAATTGATATTGTGAACATGATTGCAACCGCTTGTTAATTTCTGATGATTTCATTGAGCTTGTGTTTCGATGATTTGATTCATAGCAGGTGATCTGAGTATTACGAAAACGGTTTGATTTGTGAAGCGGAGGTTAAATAATTTGAATAGGTAATTTCTATACTTTACACTCTAGGAAGCTGTAATTTCGTTTGTAGCCTCTTTAGGACATTTACTTGACGATGCTCAGGGTCCGGATCAGATGTGTGGCTCTTAAAGCTAATTTCTATGCTTTACACTCTAGGAAGCTGTAATTTCGTATGTAGCCTCTTTAGGACATTTACTTGACGATGCTCAGGGTCCGGATCAGCTGTGTGGCTCTTAAAGCTAATTTCTATGCTTTACTCTCTAGGAAGCTGTAATTTCGTATGTAGCCTCTTTAGGACATTTACTTGACGATGTCCAGGGTCCGGATCAGATGAGTGGCTTTTAAAGCTAATTTCTATACTTTACACTCTAGGAAGCTGTAATTTCGTATGTAGCCTCCTTAGGACATTTACTTGATAAATCGCTCTTGATTTATCACGAATTTATTTCGTATTTTTTTTCGTAGTTTCATACTATAACTATATAAATTGATGTTATAAATGAATAGTAAACAATGACGCTTGTTTGGTTGTCACTTGGTTGCGCGACAACGCAAACACATTCTGTGTTTCAATAATTTCGTCCGAAGTATGTAAATAGAGGTAAACGGGGGTCCAGGGGGCTTGCCCCCTGGCGAGGCGCGGAGCGCCGAGTTTTCTTCATTTTTCAACTGTAAAACGATTTTTTTTTTTTTTTTCCACAGAATTCCTAATCAACATCAAATCAATAAATTGCTAACTTAATTCGCATGTCATTTCACTCCCTTCCCAATCCCAATTACGACGTTCTTATAGTGAAAAATAAGGCAGGTATTTAAAAAGTTCGTAAAAAGATTTTTGACCGATTGTTGTTGGTCGATAGAATCAGAGCAATCAATTGTTGGTCGCAATCGACCATCCCTACGTGTGGGTGACCTCCCTAAAAAAAGGGACAGACCAAAGCGTAGTAAGGTGGATGGAAAAAACCCCTAGACCCCCTAGACCCTCGCACCTGTTGAGAAGAAAAGAAAAAAAAAATCACAGAAAACTTTCCAGTCGAAGCAGCCGCAAGTTGATGTCCGACCGAGATTTCAAACCCACCCTGCGTCAACACCTGATAGTAGGAAGGTGCTACAAAGCAGGAAAGGGATGTTTTTGATGAGTTTATTAGGAACCGCCTATAGGAATCTGAGACAATTTCACCTGTTAAATTCCATTCCATCAAGAGAGATATCGACGAGAGCTTTCCAAAAAGGTGTAATATAAGGGGTATCTGATTATTAGAAGTGGGCAAAACGCTCGTGCAAAGGAAGCTAAATTGGCTTAGTGCAATGTCGTCTGGGGGAGGGGGTCGTTAGAAGAAGTCCATTCTTTCGCCAAAAAAGCAATCATTCCAAAGGAAAGGATGAGGTAATAGGGCAGTACTTTTTGACCATAGAACATTTCTCAAATTTAAAAAAAAAAAAAAAAGCCACAAAAACACTGAAAATGGCACTAAAACTACCAAAAATCGTTATATTGTTATTTTTTGAGCAAAATATTTACTTACCAAAAGTATTTTTACCGTGAACTATAACATTCAAGAATTTATGTTGAAAATTATGCTGAAAAATAATTGAGCATAAATTTCATTGAACTAAACTAACAAATCGATAAAAACGATTTTTAACAAATTGATGAAAAATCCTTTTTTTAAGATGAATGTCACGTAGAAAACTTTTTCAAAAATGAGAAATTCCGGCACGATGAACGTATAAGAGAGTTCATGTATTGTATATGCCCTCTTAATTTCTGATATTGCCATCCAAATTGACATATTCAAAGGTAACGGTGTTAACTTAATACTCGAATTTACGCATGCGCACACGCCTTGATAAACGCCTTAAAATGATGAGACTTATAGGGGGACATATATTAATAGCTATGTCGGATAAAAATCCTTGACATGCCCGTTTAATGTTTGCGCCTGCGCAAAATTGGTTGGTAAAAGCTAATTTAGCGTTCTTTCCAACGATGTAGCTATTATTAAAATTTCAAGTTAGGGGAGGTATGGTCATTTTAGTGACGTAAGGTCGAAAATACAACAAAAAAAACATAAGTTAAAAAACTCAAAAGTCAAGGGTTAAAAAAATGGACGGTAGACCTACGGTTCTACAGTCAGATCATTATTTTAATAATGATTAACTTTACACACTACTAGTTCATTATGGTTACATAGCAATATTAGTTTATTTAGCGTAATAAATCAGCTTTCCTTGACACTACATAGGCTTTGGGATCATGAGATGCTGTGATAAAATGAGAGCATTCCAAAAAGTGACGAACGATTTTCCTGCTATTAAAACCAAGGGAGTTACACTTCCCTAGTAACGCATTGGTTGTACGTGAAAATCAACACCGTGACGTGACGAAAACAAAAGGAAACGTCCTGTTAATCATTATTAAATGATAAAAAATTGCATCGAGGAACTTTTTGTTGGAAATTAGATGTGAAATCTATCTCTAGGAGGTTAAAATCTTAAGTGTGAACACCCTGTATAATTAAGAGTCCACTACCCAATACATAATAATTTAAATTCTAGTCAGAGACTTCTCATTCCACACTTACAACTTTCTGTATATAAGAGGAGAAATGAAAAATATGGGGTTGGATTCATAGTGGCTCAAAATGGACGTCTTTTAAAAACATTTTTCCCCGTTCAGCATCTGTTGTTTACTAATAAACAGACGCTCACGAGACCGGTGCGTGTCACGTGGAACCGGTTATTCTCTTCCCGTGCTAATTTCCCTGCCTCGTTTTATGAGGAAACAATCTCCTTCCTATCTACCTACTTCGCCAAATTGCGAGCGGTTATTTGAGAAATATTCTTTCTCAACAGATCACTACCGTTTACTTTCAAAACAGCCCAGAGTGTCAAAGGAGAGTAAGAAGTACTCACAGGCCGCGAACATTTGGTCGAGCATTGCCCCAGATGGAATGAAGATAAATCATTCAAGTACTCAAGTAATTTTAGCAAATGTTTTTAGAAAATGAAGCTATTGCAATTGCTCAAAAAAGTTTGAAATCGAAATTTTTGATCGTTTACAGCTGAGGTTATGCGTTAAGATGGGCTGTCAGTACGTACTGGACACACCACCACGACCTGTAATTGTCTTCTGCACAAACTCTCTAAGTACCGTTCATTTGGTAAGAAACACAGCACCGACAAAAGCCAACAAGACCATAGTAGCCCATTTACTCCAATCACTGCATCAGAGTGCAGATGCCTTAGCCAAGCAAGGGGCGATATAGGGCTATTATAAATGTTACCCTGCCAAAAGAGGATATTTACAGGGTTATACAGGTGCATTTAAACTTACGGTGGCGAGAAACTTAAGCAGAAACCGACACACTACCAAAAATAAGAAGCACAACTACAAAAGCCATCAACCATCTCTGCCAACAAGATCATGGATGAACGATGCACCTGGAGAGAGAAAATTCTGCAGAGTTCTCTCTAGACTCAGGACAGGAATAGTGATAACCTCGGAATATCTGCACCGTATAAATGTGCGCAAATCCCCTGAGTGCTCATATTGTGACTGCATTGCATGTGACGCAAACATTTAATAATGGAATGCAATTTGTTTTCCTACCAAAGAACAATATCTATTATTTGACCTTTTATATGCTAATTTACCAGTGCCCTTTAACTATGTAACTATTCTTAAACACCCTGTAATTTACCCAGAATTATTTTCATTTATAAATTCATGTAACTTTAACTTCTAGATCACATTTGTACATTTGTAAACTGTATGGCTGTATTTTAATAAAATGCCATTAAAAATTCATTGAAATCCGTTTTGAGGCATACTGAGAGGTGACGAAGTGCGTCCTGAAGCTGAAACATGCGAAAATGTAGTAGTATATAAATCTGTACTCAAGATATAATTTTTGGAAGGTTCTCTCAGGAAAACCATGTTTTTTCTATTAAACTCCAATTTCATCATTTTTCCTCATTTAATTCTAACTTTTGGCCTCACTTTCGGAATCAGCGTTGGACGTCCTATAAGAATAGTGTACTTGGGTTCTTAAAAAGTACCATCCAAAGGCCTTCACATAAACTCAAACATAGACGACATTGAAAAAATAAAACTTCTGAAAATCGTTGAACTACACTTCTCTTCCGAAAAAATCCGGGAAACTGGCAAATCTCATGAAAACTGCTTCATCTATTACTCTTTCCAACGGTAAATTCAATTTTACTTTTACTTTGTTATTTAGGGGCAAAAATGTTGTTTTAATGTTGAAAAATGTGTTTTTTTTTTTTCCCCCATCAAATCGATGGTTTTCTTGAAAAATGACCTTCTATGAACCTACGAATATGAAGTTGGTTTCCACGTATTTTTCCGCGCTGAATTGGATGGTAACACTTACAGATCTCTCCAACTACGTTATACTCGAGTTTTACACTAACTCACAAATTTTTAGTTTGTTTGTTACGCTTAAATGTATGTGTGTTACGGGTAAAACTAGTTAATTCAAGTGTAAAACTCGATTATAACGTAGTTGGAGAGATCTGCAAGCGTTACCATTCGATCCACCTTACAAAAAATACGTAGAAACTTACCCCATACTCGTAGGTTCATAGAGGGTCATTTTTTCGAGAAAACCAACAATTTCATTGAAAACCCCACATTTTTCAACATTAAAACATTATTTTCTCCCCTGAATAACAATTTAAAAGTAAAATTGATTACCATTGGAAAGAGTATTAGATGAAACAGTTTTCAAAAGATTTGCCAGTTTCCCGGATTTTTTTGAAAGTGTAGTAAAGTTTTACAAAGATTTTCAGAAATTTTATTTTTTCAAAATCGTCTTATGTTTGTGTCTTATGAGCTGAAGTGAAGGTCTTCGGATGGTACTTTTTAAGAACCCAAGTACACTATTCTTATAGGAATTTCAACGCCAATTCCGAAAATGAGGTCAAAAGTTAAAATGAAATGAGTCAAAGAGGAGAAATTTGAGTTCAAAAGGAAAAAAACTCGGTTTTCCTGAGAAGACCTATAAAAAATCATATATCGAGTACGGATTGAGATGAAAATATGCGGTTGGCGGCATTGTACTAAATATTCGATGCAGATCAACACACACAAATTGTCGTGTGTATGTATATTATATATATATATATATATATATATATATATATATATATATATATATATATATATATATATATATATTGCAACATTTTGGCACCCATACAACATTGAAGTTAGGAGGCACCCTCCTTATCCGCTGGTGTATATATGTATTTTATGGTGTATATTGCTTCAAATGACCTCTAAAAACAGCAAGGTATACTTTTTATTTCATTTTAATGGTTATTTACTGAATCCCATAATGCTATACTTGTGGCACCATTCTTGAGAATTTTAAGTCACCGTCTATGTGGCAACCATACAATATTGAAGTAATATGGCACCCTCATTATTCCCTGGTGTATATGTATATAAATAAATATTCTAACATTGTGGCACCCATACAATATTGAAGTTAGGAGGCACCCTCATTATTCCCTGGTGTATATATTTATTTTATGGTGTATATTGATTCGAATGACATTTAAAAACAACAAGGATATTTTTATTTCATTTTTATGGTTATTTACTGAATCGCACAATGCTATACCTGTGGCAATCTTCCAGGAAATTTCATATCACTATATCTATGTGCCAACCGAGATATACAATTACAAATCACTGACTAAGTCTCGACCACTTTGATACCTAGGTGGTATCTGCGACGTTGCCAAACCACCTTCAGAACAGCAGACAAATCAACCGTTTTATAATAGCGGACAAACAAGAGCGAACCAAGAATTTCACAACTCCCATTGGTCTTCCTGGGTTCTGTTGAGGTAAACAAACTATGGTCAAAGATCCAGAGACTGAGCTTCAGGGAAGGAGAATGTTTAAATCTCGTAGACTTTTAGTTTTGCCAGCAGATTAGGTACCTAGATAATTTAATTTTGTAATTCTATATCTTCTTTTGTTAGTGCAGGTACTAAATACGCTGAATGTGGATATTGTAAAACCACAACCAGCAAGCAAAATTTTTAATAAGCTTTGAAAAGGCGTAGGTATTAAATGTGCTCCAATTCCCTCAACAAAATGTTAATTATTTTTCCCACAGAAATCGTTTTGGGTTCTATGAAACCTGGATAAAAATTTCTTTTTGTGGAGCTACAGCCAGTAAGCGAAGGGTCTTTTTATACCTTCCACAGTTACGGCCAGATATAAGCAACTTTCGTCGTTAAGAATGGCCCAGAACACCACGGAGATCACTCCGGAGGATTGACCAGTGCAGATTGTGTTTTCGAGTCGAAATGGGGGGGTATGTATCCCCTGATGATTTATACAAGAATTTCTCGTTTAAGAGTATAGGATAAGTGAAACAGTCGCGAAAGTCGTGAAGCAGATTGGGGGGGGGGGGGGGGGGGATAACGGAATAGCACCTGAGTACAATACTATGTAATCAATGTTATTTCTTGGTGTCATTCACCATAATAATGATCACTTATCAACTCCCTACCTATCTAATAAACCGTCTTTATGCGTTTTTCAAAAAAAACATTATCTCGTTTAAGAGAATCGTTATTTTTTACGCGGAACCATCGTTGTATCACCATATAGTACATTGGTGCACAACTAAGTGCCGTCCTTCTCACCGGAGAGAAAGAGTTCATCCCCATCATTATGGCTCCAGATGTTTTCCATGGATCTCACAGGCATGTTTTTACCTTGGTAATATGAACATTCCTCTTAAACGATGGAAATGGTAGCGCAACTACGAGGTTCTACCTCGGCCAAAAATTCTCTTACCCCAGCCCATCATTACACTTGCAATTTGTGTGTATTGCACAAAAGGTGAGAAGAAACATTCTGGTCCGTAACTTCAAGATGTCTAAAGAAATGGAAGTTTTAGTGGACAAAATCCTAACTTTTCAATTTGGAGTACACGACCTCATAACGAAAATGAAATAGTATATTTGTGGGTAGTTCTTGGTTGCTTAAGAACTAGTAGGTAACACTTTCCTAGATATACGAAAGAAAATTGTCTTTACGTTTCGAGACAATCGTTTGAAATCCCAAAAACACGTTCTGACATTGTAAAAAAAATATTTCAGTTCCACCTTTGCCAAATTCCCATCAATACAATCGTCCAAAGAACGTGATCAGCAATTTCTAACCCACAGGGGCTCCTAGAAAATCATCAAATCTATGGAAAAACTGCAAGACACAAATAAAATAAAATAAGCAGTTCTAAAATTCTAATTCTTATCCGACCTTAAATATCCATGCCCCTTTTGTAAGAAGCCCTATGGAGCGAGAAAATGTCCCAGTTTCAAGGTATCAAGGTCATGAATAACGTAGTCAAGTGACCCTTTTGTATGGTTAATGTAAAAGCCGTCTACCGGCTGCCCACAAACTCGAAAACTGTCCTTCACAGACCGTTTGCATGTATTGTAAACAGTTCCGCAACTTCCACCTTCAATATCATCCTGGACAAAAAAATGGAGATCGGCGTTTTTGACTTCGCTATCAGGGTTCAAGTTGATAACTGACAAACCGTTTCGATCGGAATTTAAATCTGCATAACCATCGGAAGCAAAACTCATGAATCCCTCCAATTTCTCGTCTGGTTTGGATGCTTAGGACCAACCTCGATCGGGAGCATCTCCAACCTCATCTGCCCGTAATGCCAACATCTCCGGATGCAAAATCAGGCTCGACAAAGTTCTTATATCTACTAAATTCTACGACGCACGATGTTATCTCCTTCAGCTAGATGACCGTGATCGCCCGAGGACAGGCGATATCAAAAGGAGGGACATCAAAGTACTTTTGAGACATTAAAAAACTTGAAGAAGAGCATAGAGTTCTATGCTTGGTGTACTGTGGTCGAATGTGAATTACAAATTTATTTTAAACCCACCACAAACTCATAGGAATTATTTTGGCTGTTTCATCTAAATTGCTTTCAAGCATTAAACAGGTATTTCTTATGCCTACTGCAACATCCGCGTCACCTTCCACTTCCACCCTTATCAACTTCTTCACAACTGCGTGTAAATGCGGATGAGGACATGCACAACTAAAGGGAGGAGGCATCTACCGAGCATTTTGCTGGTTCGGGTGTTAACTTGCTGTCGATGCACCGGCCTAATTTTCCCCTTCGACACCGCCTCATCTTTTCATTGTGTATAAGATATAGGTGCTAACCGCCAATGCCACTAGGAGCTCGGCTGAAAAGGGGCAACTGATCTATAGAAACGGACCAATTATTGAATTTGTTAGTATTCAATTGAGTTTGTATAAGATATGCACGTCTGCTAGTCCAAAACCGATGGCGACAAGAAAAACAGATCTATATGGCTTACAGCTGGAGGGGGAACCATATCGGCCCTTAACACTTTCATCCATGGCCAACTGAACCATGGTCGTCTGCTATCTCAAGGTGGATGGGTGTTACATGCAGATGTGGTTGAAATATATGAGTTTGAGCGCCCAGAAACGACTGAATTGTTGATCGCTGAAACTGTGGCCCATCATACCAGGATATTGATAGGTTACGTGAATTCAAGTCTGCTACCTTAGTATCGCTAGGTCTTTGCTAGAGACGCAGTCCAAAAACACAAATTTTGGGTCTGCAATCGACTTATTGGTAGATAAATGAAATATGAATCAGATGTACATGTAGATGTACTGTAGTTATGCGAATCTGCCACTCGAATATCGCCGGTTCGCCAATGTAGACGTCGTTCAAAAACACTGATTTGGATTGGGGTCAAAAAGAAACTCGTATACACATTACTCAAATTACGGCCAATATTAATTGGTTTAATAGGTAACTTAGAAATACACGTCTGCCATCGAAGCGTCACTAGCTTACTGGTGAAGATGAAGTTAAAAACACTGTAAATCCTTGACACAAAGGTTTATTATTTTCCATTACAGATAACAAACCTGAGGCAGAATCCGTTGGTATCCCCCGGTCAAATACTGTGAATCTGATTGCGTACTATTAGAATGATATAATCAATCGTTATTGTTCTATATCTGATCTGATTTATATTTTGATTTGATTTTTAGCGCATTTTCTTTTAAGAAAGGAAAAATGAGCTATTGTGTTCACTTTGTTCGCTGATGTTGTATGTATGTCCTCTTAAAATCGTTTTAAATGCCACTTCCCGACGTCCGATTTTGATGAAACTTGGTATGGATGTAATCTGTAACATTGTGGAAATAAAGATATGCCAAGGGTTGATGACGACTAAGAGGTCATTGATCAGCTGATTGAGCTGCCAAGCCATTTTATCTCTAATTCAACGCAGGAAACGTCTACTATTTCACGCGGATCTCCTTACAAGAAAATACGCTATCATGTGTCTCATTTTGTGAACACTGATCTACTTGTTTATTATTTTTTAATAACACTATCCCCCTCCCCCCAAAAAATCAAGGTCATGCCCTCACGACACAGGTTCTGGTCCTGGGGGTTAGTATTACACGTCCACCTCCTCAAAAAATAGACGTCTATGTGAAAAACGGGCTTCGGATTCGGGTTCAATACCTTCAAAAACTCCCAGTACCAGCTTCGCGTTCAATTTTTTTTTTTTTTTTTTTTTTTTTTTTTTTTTTTTTTTTCCAGTGTAATAATTTATAGTATTGATATGGGTTTCCACAACTTCACTGCTCTCCAGTCTGTGTGTCTTATCAAATGAAAGTCGTAGGACATCTAATTCTATATCTGCATTTTATATCACATGTCATTTTATTTCATTTTCATGTAATACATGTAATGAATTTCATCTCATATAATACATGGTATTTTATGACGGAAAATTCAAAATTGTCACTAGACCGCTCCTTCTCTAACACGTGATAGTTTTCTAAGGAAATTATTATTTCGTAAAATTATATTTAGGTAATTCACTAATAATAAAATTAGCGAGACTAATTGAATTCTGTATTATAAGGATATTATAATTAAATTGCGTTTAAGATTGAGTAGTCATGCCAAAATTAACCTTATTTAGACGAACCACCTCAGGTGTACGACGGGAGTCGTGTGTGGACAATTTGTATTTTTTGTCATAAATGCGCTAAAAATAAATTAAATTTCCAATGTTTGGTACCCATTAGTTACAAAGTTAGACTATTTATGACTTTCATCTAATAAGTTTTTCAATTGGTGTGACAGTTTCTGAGACTAAAGCTCTTAAAAATCCAAGTGAAACATTTCACCCAAATTGAAAAAAGTGCCTTTTTTTTTACAAGCGGTTGCATGATTACTCATATTTCAAATTTTAATAGGTTATTCTACGTAGAATTTAACTGCCGTGAATATTGGTAATAGATGTTTCCTTGCTAACTAGCTTAGTTTTGGCGTAAGATCAAAAATATAGAAAATAGTTCGAAAGTTGCGATGTTTTTTCGCAATAGCTTAGGTCGCCCAAGTAACTGGAATAAGCACACTTGGGTTTTTACTATACATGTTGACTCTAAAACTACGAAAATCGAAACAATCCGACCTTTTGTTGAATGACGCATTTGGATTTATTATTTTCAATAATGAACCTTTGTATTTTGAAGATAAATCAACTTTTTTTCTCCTCTATTTACTAGACAATTTACCAGTAATATGACATTTTCTGTTTTTTTAAACATTATTATTACCTATACAATCATTTATGTATTTATAATTTTCATCACCATTTATCACATTCATTTGAAATTCCCAAATCTCGAGAAAAATAGGCAAGGAGACTAATAATTCCATACCACTTGACGATGAGAAACAAAAGAAATTGAATCTCAACTCAAACTCAAATATTCATAAGGCATTCATAAGACTTCAGTTGTATAGATCCTGTAAAGTTAAGTTGGATCACATCCATCGAACTATAGGTATATCGAGTTATGTCGAATTATAGGTATCAAAACATAATTGAAGAAATAGTAAGAGCATCTATGATCAAGTAGGCACTGCACAGGTACGAAACGAGGTGATAAATTGCCGTTTTTTATTTACTATTTATTCAAAAGCGGCAGGATCCAATGTTGAGTGTAGTCCCAACTGCCAACACAAAAATGTGTTATTTTTAATACATCACTTTTCATTAATTTCTCTTCTCATGTTCACAGAAAAGCTTTTGTTTTTGACTGGTACGATGAATTGTCCATAAAATATTTTGAGTTCAAAATATGAACGAAAGGCTACGAAAGTAAATCATTAAAAATAGTAAACCCACGTAGAAAATCCCTAAAATCATTAGTTCATTTCTATATAGCGAGTGAACAGAACTTGACCCGGTGAATCGTGACAGTTAGTACCCACTCGGAAACCAGGGACAAAGTGAAAAGTCACGGATCCAGGGGTCTATCGTTAAATATCAAAACCACGAGTGATTGGCTGCTACATCGTTACTGAAAGCTTATGCCGCACAGCTACAGCGGTTTTCCCTGCCCTTCATGCTTTCACAGGGTGTGTGTGACACCACAAGCAAAATTTTGACTAAAATATCTGCGGTGATTACCTTAAAACACTATAAACCAATAGACGCCTGGCCTCACTTGGAGTTGGAAGACAAATTACAGAAACTCGGCTAAAAAATCTTGAGCATTTGTACTTAACGTTGATTAAAAAAAAAAGAGAGAGAGAGAGAACAGCGCAGATGAGGCTAGATTCAATTGGCTGACGAACTCTCTCAGTATAATTGTAAACTTTTCCTGTGTACCTTGCACTTTAGATGCTTCATTGTTTGAGGTAATTATTACTTACATATTTTTGGTTGAGTGCTTTCGATTGTCAACTCTCAAAACTGGATCCTGCCTTGAGTAAATATGAAATCCAAAAAGGCAATTTATCACCACACCACTTTGTTTGTGCAAAGGAATGTGTGGAACGTTCTCTTACTCTTGTCGAAAAAGTTACTTTTCATGCGTTTTTCAGCGTCAGTTCTCCGGAGAATGTTTCAATTCTTAAATTTTATTAAAAAGAATCATTTAAAATAAAATTTAAAATGTAGAACAATGCTTTACTACATAGTGGCACGTAGACGGTACCTATGCAGTGCCTACTTGAATATTTACAAGTTTATACATGTTCTTATTATTTGATCAATTATGTTATGTTGATACCTATCGATGCATGTGGTCGAACTTTCCTATAGGTACTCAGTGAATCCGCATTTTCGGCTAATTGTTCGTCTTGTAAATTTGGAACGGAAAGCGGGGGTCAAACCTGCTTCCTCCGTCAATAACTATTTCGTAGCAATTTTCACAGATAAACGCAGTTATATCATTGTCATCAATAAAAGATTTGTTTGATTTGCTACATGCTTTGTGGATACTGGTTCAGCAATTTATCATTTAATAATGATTAATAGGACGTTTCCATTTTTTCCTACCGTTACGTTACGGCGAAAATATTGATTTTCATGTACAACCAATGCGTTAGTAGGGAAGTGTAACTCCCTTAGTGATAGCAGGAAAACAATCGCCACTTTTTGGAATGCTCTCATTTTATCACAACATCTCATGATCCCTTAGCCTCTGTAGTGTCAAGGAAAGCTGATTTATTACAGTAAATTATAAACTAATATTGTTAAGTAACCACATTGAACTAATAATGTGTAAAATTAATCATTATTAAATTATGTGACTGTAGAACCGTAAGTCTGTCGTTCGGTTTTTTTTTTTTTTTTTTTTTTTTTTTTTTTTATACATGGTTTAATGTCGTTCTTATGTATTCCTTCTGTTATTTTCTGGCAAAAAAGAGTAGGCACTGATCAAGAGTTACATTTCCAGGTGGATCCCTAGGGCCTCGTATTATCACATTAAATCTCAATTTTCGGAGAAAATAAATTATCGTAGTTCATAAAAACTATATCCACGATGACCAAACTGTTTTGCAAAAGAAAACCCGTACATTTTTATAGAAAAAATGGGAATATTCCGAATTATTTTCCGAAAAGTCGACTGCAGATAAACAACATTCACAGCAGGTTAACACAACGATGACCAAATGTGATAAATGTGACCACTCGCGGCGCATCATCCATTTTTGAGCAACGTATAATATAGGTACTGGAATCTCTATCTCTATCTATACTATTAATAAGAATGAAACTCCGTCCGTTTGTCTGTCCGTTTGTCGTGTCTATGCACGGCCAAACGGCTGAGTGGGCCGGATCTACGAGTGGGGGGATCTTCTTGGGATTTTCCGATAGGGTGTATAAGCGAATTTAAAATTTTCTAATCCCACCCGAACCATGGGCCGTAGGGCGGGAGGGGGGTCGAAGTAAGAATTAATGTGCGCTTTTTGGACTTCCCCGCTTCCCCTACCCCTCTAAACGGCCGTTGACAATTCCGAAAAAATACGGGTTTCGTAGGTTTTCCTACGAGGAAGACGACGGCGCGATCGGATCGCGAAAAAAGTATCGGGAAATGCGTTAAAAAAATGCGAGAGTACGGACCCGTTTTCTCGAAAAGTCCGCCGAAAAACTTGGTTTTTTCCGATTAAAATATACCCCATAAAAGTACGTTTTTCGGAACGGTTTTCGCGGGCGAAATACAGCTTTGGGTCCGCCGAATCTGAATCCGAAATCGGATATCGAAAAAAGTGACGAGAACTCGGTCAAATTGCGAGGGGAAGCTAGACGAAGCTATTAAAATGAGAAATTATAAATGTGCCGTGGACGCGAGAAGGCTCTCGAAAGATGTGTTTGGGGTTCGATGACAGGTGTTTCACAATGTTAGCAGGTAGGTACACACAGGTATACCACATAGGTATGCGAGGCGAAGCGATGGGGGGAACTTTTCCGTTAGAGACATTTCAAAAGAATAAATACGGGGTTTTTTCCTATACATATACAGCTGTTCTTAATAAACTTTTCGTGGTTCCACGTAGTTTTATAAGATTTAATTTGTTTGTAAGAATTTCCAACAGAAAAAAACGTCTGCCAAGTTGGGTAGGCAGTATAACTTCCTGAAGCGAGCGAAGCGAGCAACATCCCTATACAGAGGTTTACTCTACCCTTAGGGACCTACCGTTTGCGAGCGAAGCGAGCAACATCCCCTACATGTTTCAATTGTAATACATGGAATGTATACAGCCACACCTTGCGAGCGAAGCGAGCAACATTCCCTACATGACACACTTTGCGAGCGAAGCGAGCTACATTCCCTACATGCCACTCTTTGCGAGCGAAGCGAGCTACATTCCCTACATGCCACTCTTTGCGAGCGAAGCGAGCAATTTAACGGGGGGTCCGGGGGGCTTGCCCCCCGGCTGGACGTGGAGGCGAGCGTAGCGAGCCGGAGCGGCTAGTAATGCATAAAAGATGTTACTTCATCACGTATGTACCATCTTGAAATACTTCTGTGGAGATGATCTTGAATTTTATTTTACTTTTTGTTGCATAACTGGAACTTTCTATTCCATTCCAGATTTCCTAAAGTCCCAAAAATTCGCATAAATGGATGATATTACGTAAAAGAAGACTATAGGAGATCATCTAGGGTCCCCTAACACTCCTTGAGAGTATTCGGTCAATTAGATTCAGAGTTTCACGTGTGTTAACCAAGTTAATATCAATAAGGCGATAAAATGCATAGGAAACGTTCCTAGAAACCTCTACCCAACTACCCTCCAAGTTTGAACATAATCAGACCAATAGATCGTAAGAAATCGACGTTGTTAGAATCTGACGTTTGCGCATGCGTGCACCCTATTATTGATCCGACAACAATGCAATTTAAAGGGAACCATCTAGAAGCTAACCCACACAAAACCAGAAAATTCCATAAAAATCGGTTCCTTAGTCTCTGAGTTTCACAAGAGTCAAACAATTTTAGTTTTGCGCATGTACAATGGTCATTACTCAATCAATCACAATAAAACTCATAGAGCATATTTCTGATACGTATAGCCAACTACCCTCCGGGTTTGAACAAAATCGAACCTATAGACCGTAAAAAATCGACGTTATTTTATGAATTCACGTTTGAGCTTGCGCACACGTCATTATTGATTCGATTGCAATGAAATTCATAGGGGAATAAAGAGGCTAACCAACACAAACCCTGAAAATGTCATCAAAATCGAACTAAAATTGAGAATTTCCTGTGCTTTTGACTGGGAGTAGTTGTGTAGTCGTCCAACACATCTCAACCCGCCCGACCGCACGCTCAACCCTGAGACAGCGTTCCAGTTGTTTTAGTTCTTTGCTTTTTAAAAGAGAAGAGGTGGGGAGAAGACGAGGTTATTTAAAGCAATGGCCGACCCTGCCAGATCTCCGGTAGCCATTCAGTAAGCAAAATAGAATGTGTATATTATTATGTATATTATAATATACACGAAACACCCGACAGCGGCGAAGCACGCGGAAAAACGATGAACTACAGCTGTATATTTGTGATCCATAATCCATTCAACTGGCACCCACCTCCCAAACTTCAAAGGCTCTTTGTTGGTCACTGAATCAATGTAAAATTGTAATTATGAATCCTTATCATCCAGTAGAGCTTAAATTAAATAGTGAAAATCTTTTATGTGTTTATTGTTGAAGTTAAGGTAAGATATGAGGGGTTGACAATGTGGCACCCTTATACGGGTGCCATAAACACTTGGGTGCCACTTCGTATGCTGTTTTTATTGTTTCGGGTGCCACAATGTATGGAATATATATATACATATATATATATATATATATATATATATATATATATATATATATATATATATACATCATTCCAGACCATAACACTCTCCTTAGGTTCGAGATGAAAATGCCGTTCTTTCGCCAAAAAAAAAAAAAAAAAGCTTCCCAGATGATAGGATGAGTTTGTTGGCCAGCACTTTTTGAGAGCACATTGAATTGGACACATTTCAAAAAATGTGCTAACAAATCTCTACGTCTAAAAACCTTTAAATTTATATTTTGATCAGAATTTTAGCCAACAGAAGTTTGTCAATGAGGAACCAGAACATTAAAAAATTTATTCGTACAATTATAATGAAGAACGTAGGTACCTACTTAAATTTCATTAATGTTTTCTGAAAAATCGATTTAAAAAATCTGAAAAATTGCTAAATATCCAAAATCTGTTTTGAATCGTAGAGTATGATTTAGAACGAGTTCATTTGCCATGAACTTGGTGATTGTTAAATTTATAATTTTTAGCAGAATATCAGTAAAAACACAATTATCATCGATTAACTAGGTGGGACAATACAAAAATTTTGCACAAAATTATGCTGAAGAATGTAGGTAGATACTTACTTAAATTTTATTGTTCCTTGAGGCCCCTGGAAGCTTCATGCAAACATTGTTGCTCCAAGTAGTTGCCATGTCAACGCGTACCACTTTTACTTTTACCACGGATTATCGCGTTGAGTATTTACCCATTGCGAAGGGCGGCTTGTTTGACGATAAGGAGTTGGTTTTGGGAAGATTCCGATTGCCTAAGATTCTAATGACGTTCCTTATTGAAATGGGTTCCCTAAACTTCGTCGCGAGTGATTCAGTTCGTATCCCGTTCCAAAGTTCACCATCTCAAGTTGAGTAAGAACATGGTAATTAGTTAAGTGCGTATGTATATGTTAAGTATGTATTAAATATAGGGGTGATCATTTAAAAAAAAACTAATTCTCGCTGCTGAAATCGTGTGAGAGTGTTAACAACTCCGAATTTCTTCAATGTTTGCATGAAGCTTCCAGGGGTCTTAAGGGACAATGAAATTGAAGTAAGTACCTACCTGCATTCTTCAGCATAATTTTGTGCAAAAAAATGTTATTGTCCTACCTAATTAATCGTTGATAGTTGTGTTTTTTCTGATATTCTGCCAAAAATTATAAATTTAACAACCACCAATTTCATGGCAAATGAACTCGTTCTAAATCATATTCTACGATTCAAAACAGATTTTGGATATTTAGCAATTTTTCAGATTTTTAAATAGATTTTTCAGAAAATATTAATGCAATTTAAGTACGTTCTTCAAAATAATTGTACGAATAAATTTTTTAATGTTCTAGTTCATCGTTGATAAACTTCTATTGGATAAAATTCTGATAAAAATATAAATTTAAAGATTTTTAGACGTAGAGATTTGTTAGCACATTTTTTGAAATGTGACCAATTTAATGTACTCAAAAAGTGCTGACCAACGAACTCATCCTTTCATTTGGGAAGTTTGATTTTTTGGCGCACGAACGGGATTTTCATCTCGAGCCTAAGGAGAGTTATCGTCTGGAATCATTTATGTATATATATATTTAATTAAATTTATTCGAAAATTTGTGTGTTGATCTGCGTCAAATATGTAGTAAATGCCGCCAACCGCCTATTTTCATCTCAATCCGTACTGAGATATGATTTTTTGTAGTTCTTATCAGGAAAACCGTGTTTTTTCCTTTAAACTCAAATTTCTCCACTTTAACTCATTCAATTTTAACTTTTGACCTCATTTTCGGAATTAGCGTTGAAATTCCTATAAGAATAGTAAACTTGGGTTCTTAAAAAGTACCATCCAAAGGCCTTCACATCAACTCAAACATAGACGATATTGAAAAAATAAAACTTCTGAAAATCTTTAAAACTTCACTACTCTTCCGGAAAAATCCGGGAAACTGGCAAATCTCATGAAAACTGCTTCATCTAATACTGTTTCCATTGGTAGTCAATTTTACTTTTACTTTGTTATTTAGGGGAGAAAACTATATTTTAATGTTGAAAATTGGGGTTTTTCAATTAAATTGTTGGTTTCCTCGAAGAATGACTATGAACCTAACAGTATATGGGGTAGGTTTCTGCCTATATTTTTTACGGTGGATCGGATGCAACCGTACCGTGGACCGGATGCCTGGAGATCTCTCCAACTACGTTATAATCGAGTTTTACACTTTAATTAACTAGTTTTACCCCGTAACACACATACATTTAAGCGTAACAAACAAACTAGAAATTTGTGAGTCTAAATGTAAAACTCGGTTATAACGTAGTTGGAGAGATCTCCAAGCGTTCAATCCTGCGAGAAAAAATACGTAGAAACGAACCTCATACTCGTAGGTTCGTGGACGGTCATTTTTCAAGAAAACCATCGATTTGATGGAAAAAACCAAATTCTTTAACACTAGAAAATGATTATCTTCCCAAAATAACAAAGTAAAAGTAAAATTGAATATACCGTTGGAATGAGTAATAGATGAAGCAGTTTTCATGAGATTTGCCAGTTTCCCGGATTTTTTCGGAAGAGAAGTGAAGTTTTAACGATTTTTAGAAGTTTCATTTTTTCAATGTCGTCTATGTTTGAGTTGATGTGAAGGCCTTTGGATGGTACTTTTTAAGAACCCAAGTACACTATTCTTATAGGACGTCCAACGCTGATTCCGAAAATGAGGCCAAACGTTAGAATTAAATGAGGCAAAATGATGAAATTGGAGTTTAATGGAAAAAACATGGTTTTCCTGAAAGAACCTTCCAAAAATTATATCTTGAGTACAGATTTATATACTACTTCATTTTCGCACGTTTCAGCTTCAGGACGCACCTCGGCACGTCTCAGTATGCCTCAAAACGGATTTCAATGAAGACATTTTCCCAAAATTTTAACTTAAACTTTTTTGAGCCATTGCAATAGCTTCATTCTCTAAAAACATTTGCTGAAATTAGCACTTTACTTCAATTAGGTACTTGAATGATATCTTCATTCCATCTGGGGCAATGCTCGACCTAATGTTCGCGGCCTGTGAGTACTTCTTACCCTCCTTTGACACTCTGGGTTGTTTTGAAAGTAAACGGTACTGATCTGTTGAGAAGGATAAATTAAGAATTCGGTCTAGTTTTTGAATTTACGTCTAGAATTTCAAATTGTATTATGAAAGGGGTGAATGGAGGGAGTACTAGTAATAAATTGACATGTTTTCATTATTTTTCATCTGATTTCCGTCACTGTTTCTTTTTTCGATCCAGGTTTCAGTCCAGTTCTACAAACTTTGGAAGATTCAAATTTATTGACGCCGGGGATGAATGGAGGGGGTAATTGCGATAAGTCATATTTTCGTTATTCTCGTTCTTCCAGTAATCTTTCAGTTTAGATGTGCTAAAAATCGGGATTTCATTTTGATGACGGATTTTTATGAAGAGGAGTAATGAAGCGTTTCTCTGCCGATTTTGATTATTAAATTTGTTCTTCGTGTATTACTATATAGCTCGAAGTATTTGGCCTCTTGGTAGAGCCACTCTCACTAAATTAAAATTTCATAAGGGGAGGCAAAACCGATATATCGTAATATTTTCATCCAATTTGGAAATTCTGTGCCTAAGTATACTTTATTATGGTTTTGAGTGTATGTGATGAGGGGGGGGGGGGGGGTTAATTCTTCGCAGCACATTCATGTTAGGTTATAATGAAGAGGGTGCATCCAGGAAAATCAAATCGCCAAATTTTGCGGGGTGGGTATTAAACAATGTTTTTCCTTGGTTAATTACATACCTAGTGTAGGAAGTAATAAACCAAAATGCACATATTTAGATAAATTCCGTACTTCCTCGTACTGGTAGACATTTCCGAGACCAAATGCGCGTCAAAACAGGAAATTAAGCCAAACATTAATCCTGAGGAACTGGATTAGTGAAGAAATCCCGTTGATCATATCTACAAACACGATTGCAAAGCCGACGAATCCAGCCAAACAAACCAGCAGGTGCTCTGAAGAGATTACGCCGACGGACTAGCCTAGTAGGTAGGTATTTTTAGCGACTTTCGCTTTCACAAAAAATAATGGCTTGCTCCACCCATAGCTACCATTCATCCGATTCAAATTGATGAAATTAAAAGGGAGCTGAAGAAAAATGAAGTTGTTAAGAGTTTATGAGAATTCCGTACTTGCACTGGCGCTGTACGTGCCATTTTCCCTTATTAGATGGAGTGGAAGACTAATTCAATTCCTTGGAATGTTCACCAATCACTGATGTCTCGAAGTCGAATTTGTTTTCTCACGATGCCACATTCAATAATTTGTGATGTTACTAGAATCAATTATGTTAAAATCGAGGGAAATGTGAAATTCATGTGGAGAGACACATATAGTCTGATAGTTGAACCTCGTGGTCTTGACCTTTTATGTTTGGAATTGTTTACTGGGCTCAATTTTGTACTTAAATTGAGAAATATTCAAATTTTGTGGGGAGAGAGAGATGCACATTGTCTGAATTGGTTCATCAGTCTGAAGAGGTTCAACTATCAGACTATGTGTGTCTCTCCACATAAATTTCACATTTCCCTCGATTTTAACATAATTGACTCTAGTAACATTAAACTACATTATCAGAAGCCTGTAAAATTTCTCTACCCTCAACAAACCCAACCTACTATTGAAAATTTCATGAAATTGGAAAATTCATGTAAAGAGTTATACGTGCAGCAGACATTGCAGAGCAGAGATATTCTCAAGAACTAGAAGGATATTATATGTAGAGAGGTAAGTAAGAAATGTGTTAAAACCCTTGTTTTGATTCTGTATACCTACTCGAAGGGATATTTCGATAAAAGTAGGTACCGAACTTCATTTTTCGACTCATTATAATAGCTTCATTTTCTACAAGCTTCCTTTCGTTCATCTAGAATCTAATATCAGAAATTTACAACTGCCTACCAAACAATTATAAAAATATTCATAGATTTCCGGTCATAAGTACAACTATTTCACCTTACCGTACCTTTGGCTTTTGCCGACGGTCATAAGAATGACGTACCCATATGGGCAGCCGTCGGCAATATAACAGTTGGATTGAATATTCTTTTAAAAGTTTTCTGCTCGCTTTACGATGAGAGAGCAATTAAGTTTATCGCCTTCTCTTTGTTTCGCTCGGCACATTTAATTTAGTTTCACTTGTGATAGTTTTAGCATATCGTGAATCCATGACATCGTGATTGAGATGGGTCATAGTTGACATTTTGTTTTGTTGGTCAGAAATGCTAGAAATATTGCGTTCAATTAGTCAAGATCGGGTGGACTAACCAGGTGTAGAACATTAAATACCTATATCTGCGCATTCGTGGCTTTGGACGGACATTTGGACAACCGTGTTTTGACTTCAGTAACCAAAACATCTGAATTGCACTTGGAAAGTTCCACCTATCCCCCACCAGGACTTGGTAAGTTTTCAGTTAATCGACGGTCAAAGAAGTATTGGAAGTTAGAAAAAACTGGACAAATCTATACAGAAGGAAAACAGACTGACTGTAAACTCCTGCATTCTGATATTTGAGATTATAAAATAGCAAGACATTATACACATCGAAACGTGAAACTCGTTAAACGTGAAACGTGTGAATCGTTAAACTCGAAATTTCATGAATGATATCCAGATACGTATATAGATGAATTTTTGAAAAGTGTGGAGTGTTCAGATTTCCTTCTTCTTTTTTTTTACAAATTCAGGCAGGAGCCAAGTTTGTAAACAGTAGGTATCATTCATTCATTTCATATCAATTCTGAAGATTTGATATTGGCAGAGTCCGGATCTCACAAGAACGAATCTTATGAATGTTGAATTTTGTGTTTGGATTTGATCATTGGATGATAAAGGTCTAAGAGGATTTGATTTTGAAACTGGAAGATTAATTTGTCATCATCGGTGAGATTGGAGAAGTGCCACGTAATCAAATGGTAATAAAGAAAATCATTTGCAGATTTTGAAAAGTTTGGACCATTCAGATTTTTAAAGATTTACGCAGGCGCCAGGAGTGGAAAACAGGTATTATCCGTTGGATTTGATATTGGATGATAAAGTAAAACGTCTAAGAGATTTAATTGTGGGATTGGAAGACTCACTGGACATTACCTATTGGTGAATTAACTACACACTTAACTTATGGATAAGCAAAGAAAAACGTTAGTCGCTTTTGAAGAGATTGGAGTGGGTTTTCACACATCCAGACAGGAGTAAAATTTACAAAACAGGAGTAAGACCGTGTTTGAAAAAATTGGACGGAGTGTTACGAAGGCTGGAAAACTATACGTATACAGAAGCTGGATTGCAACGTTTGTCTAACGGTCACTAATTAAAAGAAGAATTTCAAAGTGGGACTGTTTGGTTTTTTGAATTGAAGACCTGTAGAATCACGAGGAGAGAATTTATTGTATGAATATGGATGTCACGGGTTCGAATGCTTCATCTGCATTAGAACCGATACCTTTCGATTGGCATTCATGGGCCCTTCATATCCTCTCTCCTGGAAATCAGCTTACCCAACTTGTCAGCCTTCTTCAATCTAATGATATCAGCAATGTCACATTTTACTCGATCCTATGGGAAACCATCAACAGGTTGTGGACAGCAGTGCGGGTATTTGTGCGTTCGATCGAACTGCACGTAGCGCACAGGATCATTGACCGGTTTCACCCACTCATCAGCGCCGCCGCGACTTTATGGGTTTTGATTTTGTTAATTCTTGCTGGGGACGTTCGCGGTGTGGCTATCTTCTTCACTCGTCATGCTAAATTGTATGTGCTAACAGTTCTAAGAATTTTGTCTGATGGTTTTTCGGTTATTCTGTCAATCGCTTTGCCGTCGATTCTAGTTTGGATGCACGTTGTCTTGCAAAGAACATTCATTGTACCGCTAATTAACAAAATATTGGTGTTCATATTGGACTGGATCGAATGTACCTTAGTCACATCTAGTATGGTATCCTGTTTACAACAGCGATTTTTTTCAATACCAATCGTAAGTTGGATGAAGAGCTCTCTCTCACTCGTAGAATCAATGCATACCAACGCAATGGAATTGATAACATAAAGTGGGTACCTATAAATACACATCTGGCAATAAAGAGTCGATAAAATTGAGAGAAATTGATTATCCCACAGTCCAAGTTATTTTTATAATAAAAACATTTGAAGCTAGGGGGAGGGGGAAGTAACGTAATCATAAAATCAAATTTTTAAGTGAAAAAAGAAAAAAAATGCGCTTTGTTTTTGTGTGTATGTCATTCCGTGTGTCCAAAATAGTTTCTTGAAAACTGAGGCTATTGCAATGCCTCCAAAAAATTTAAAATACAAATTTTCGAATCAGGTATTCTTAGAGTTTGACACTTTTCCATATACGTATTGTGACAGCTAAGGATGCAGGTGAAATTATAAGTCTGGTTGACTGTGATGGCATGATTTATGGGGCCCCTACCCCACATATCTGCCAAATCTGCAATCTGTGTCTTTTATACACAGCAGGCCCGAGGGGTGTTACCTCCTACCGGGCATGGCTTACAGATATCAAGCTCCACGGTTCTGATGTTTACATCACATATGTATATATATATGTGATGGAGTGATGAACCCTGAACTATCCACCTACCAATTTAGGACGATCGCCAATCAATGTATTTTTTTACCAGCAATTATTATCCATCGATTTATTCACTTTCGATCATATAATCGATTTGTCACTCGAATAACACAATGTGTCGTCACTAGCTGCTCATAACTCCCCTCGCGGCACAAATGCGAACTTAGATGGATATAATATACCTGCTACCTACCTTTGTCAGTCAGTTCGTTATCGTTGTTGTTACAGGAAGGATCGTCTTCCAATTTATGTTTCATTTTACGTTACCTATTTGTGAATCTGATTCTGTTTAACTTACTATGATGTGATCCGTGGAGGGGGAGTACGCTAATTTCGAGTGTTTGTAAAGTTTCTATAATAAACTGTGTTATTATTAACGTTTTACATTCGGTATTGTGATTGGTTTACCCTATGGCATCGGACATTGAAGAAGGACAGTTGTGTGAGGATGAGGGGGACATCACATCAGAAGTGGGATATCGTAATCTACGAGCAGGATTTCATGAGAATCACTATGGAAATAGTCGAGGTGAGTTTTATCAAGATTTTTCGGATTCTAGAAAAGAAAGGGGTCGGCCAATTTCGCAACGCAGTTCGGGTGACGCCTTACCTTACTCGGAACAAGGGTCATCACCCGATCGCCCTCCCGATTTTTCCAGGGCGCATAGGAGCAGGAGGGGGGCCTCTGGACGCTCACCACCTCCCTCCGCACCCCTCTTCCACCACGATTCTTTAGTGCACAGTGGCGACTCCCTACGGGATTTGTTGACACAACAAACCCTTGCAATGAAAACTTTGGCAGAGTGCTTCACACAAAATCAAGGTCAAACCCCCTCAGAGCATTTGAAACTCTCGCTTCCTGAGTATGACCCCAAAAATAAACAAGTTCAGCCCAAATCATGGTGCAATACAGTTGAGTGTTGTTTGACTTCACAGGATCAACAAGGAAGACGTTTAATTGTTGCCTTGAGTAGAGCCTTAAAAGGAGAGGCTGCTGATTGGTTTACTACTATTGTCCACCCTCAACTCACATGGGACGAATTCAGATCGCTCTTTCTTCACCAATATGACATAGCACTCACACCAGCCGGATTCATGCTTCAATGTTTCCAAGCTAGACCACGAGATTATGAAAATTATGCCACATTCGCCTCACGAATCAATTTGTTGCTCACTTCCGCCAGTCATCAGTGGAAGAAATTGCTGTATCAGTGGCTCTCTCTCAGATAGCTCAAGCAGACACAAGAGCACGTCATCTTTGCTACACAGAAAAGATAAATAGCCGTGAAAAGTTGCTTCAGGAATTACGGGCTCTGTCATTTAAGAGACCAGGAGGTTATGACAGCGGTCCTGGAAATGCCAAGAAGAGTCGACCAAACTATGAAAGCCCTCAGCATTCATCCTCTCAGGATTATACTTCCCGCTGTGGGAAATGTCGAAGATCTGGACACAAAACCTCAGAGTGCCGATCATCATCGTCCTTGACCTCATCAAATCAGCCAAGGAAGCCATCCAACTTCAGCAATACAACGTGCTTTTCCTGCAACCAAAAGGGGCATATTGCTCCAAACTGCCCAAAGAAGAAGATGTCAGACAAGCGTGGACCAGGAGACACCAGCAGCCAGAGGTCTCAGCCAGTCGAGAAGCAGGTTGGCCTATGCATTGCTAACCCAGAAGGCACATTAAACCACCAAGGTGATGTATTCAAGTATTGTTTTGATTCTGGATCAGAGTGCTCACTCCTTTGTTTGTCCTTTAGTACCCGCTTTGATGGGCCTTTGTTCAATAATGTAGTTCACTTGCATGGTTTAGGGTCATCAATTACCATTTCTCAGTGCCAAAAACAAGCCAGAGTAAAGATTAATGGACACGTCATTCAGGTACTGTTCCATATTGTAGCTGATGGTGCTTTGCCTAAACCCATCATTTTGGGACGTGAAATTCTGGCTCCAGATTTTTGTATGGTAATAACTATATCTTCTTGCACGCTTTGGAAGGACCATCCTCCATTCATGCTAAACCGTAATTTTCTGGATACATCCAGCACTCATGAGAAAGACGCTGAACCTGTGGGTTCTTCTGGCATTGAAAAATGGGACACTTCTACAAAGGGGCGTGGGCATTCTGATACCATAAGCACCACAAAAAATGAAATATTTTCTGTATCCTTGGGTGATCTCTGCTCTTTGGAGCAGTGCACTGAGGATGAAGTCGTGTTGTTCAGTGAGGTGTTAGGTGGTCATAGTGACAATATCCCTTCACTTGATTTTCACCCATCTTGTGTTGTCCCAGCTTTAGGATCTTGCCAAGTCTTGCCAGTTAGCACTCAACATTTCGAATCAGTTCACACTGACCTTCCTGTTAGTCAAAGGGGGGATCTCATCAAAATTTTGACTAATTATTCCCAATATTTTATTGATGGAATACCTACCACTCGTGTGACGACAGGAACATTCAAAATTCGCCTTCTTGACCCTTCCAAAATTGTCCACCGTCGACCATACAAACTTAGTCCTGTACATCGTGAACTGGTGCGAGAGCGCATCAAAGAACTTGAAGATGCCAAAGTAATTCGCCCCAGTTCTTCTCCATATGCAAGCCCAATACTTCTTGTTCCTAAAAAGACAGGTGGTTATCGAATGACCCGTTTGTTACTGAAATAATTTCGAAATTGAATGCTAACGAAATAGATTCAGATATTCAAAACACTTACGAGATGCACTCTGGTGTACTGTGTCGGAAAGTACAGCGACACACTCGCACTAGGTACCTCCCAATTGTTCCCCATTCTCTTCGGTACGCTGTTGTTTCTAATGTCCATGAATCTCTATTCCACTTGGGTAATGAAAAAACCTTAGAGGCGTTGTACCAACATTATTGGTTCGAACATATGGCGAAATACGTTCGAAAATTTGTTGAGAACTGCCTTGTGTGCAAAACATCAAAAACAGATTCAGGACCTCGCCAAATTCAACTCCACCCTATACCCAAAGTTGCTGAACCATGGCACACTATTCATTTAGATGCTTCTGGTAAACTAAGCGGGAAAAAAGACTCTCAAGAATATCTTTACGTTTTCATAGATGCATTCACTAAGTACTGTGTATTGCAGCACACACGTTCCTTAGGTGCTGCAAGTGCTATCAAAGCGTTAACATCTCTCATAAATTTCTTTGGTCCTCCTCAGCGTATAATCTGTGACCAAGGTACAAATTTCACTGCTAAAGATTTTCAAGATTTTTGTGTATCACATCAAATTGACCTCCATTTTATAGCCACAGGAGCATCACGAGCAAACGGTCAGGTCGAGCGCCTTATGAGTACCTTACGTAATATGCTCACTGCTGCTGAATCAGATCAGCATAAAACATGGCAATCTTGTGTTGGAGAAATTCAATTAGCTTTAAATACCACACCTCATAGTGTTACTAAGGTATCCCCCATGCAGCTGATGTTTGGACGGGTTTCCAGGCCTTTGCATCTAATTTCTATCACTGACCACCTCACTGATCAACCATCCACTAGCGTACAAACGTTGCGTGACTCAGCCGCACAATTGATGGAAAAACAAGCTGAAACTAGTAAAACTCGATTTGATAAAGGCAAACTGCCAGTAAAGCGTTTTCAAGTGAATGATTTGGTTTTTGCACAAACGGAGGTGAGAAATAGAGTCAAGTTGGATGATGCCTATAGAGGCCCCTATAAAATTGTAAAAGTTATGCCTGATGATCGCTACTTGTTGCAGTCCGTCTCTGGCGGAACTAAGAAGTTTTTGAAATATCCCCACGAACGTTTGCGCAAGGCACCTAACCTTGATGAATTGAATCCTCTCCCTGATAGTGGAGAGCTTTCTCAATAAAATTTGGCTGACACGATGCTTTATTGTTTTGTGTGGACTATCCCACATGTGACTGTGGATCCTCCCAGTCAATCTACGACTTCAGCCTGTGAGGCTGGTTGGTAGATCATCTGAGTTTTGTTTAAGTCATGTCACGCCTGTGTTAATTATAGTTGTTTGCGGTTTTCGGTTCTCTACCTTGCTTGGCACCCACGGCGGCTCGTCATGGTCGGACCCTCTTCCTTTGTCCCTCCCTTTACGATGCCTTCCGTCCTCACAGTCACTTCTTTTCTGATAGGGTGATTGTCAAGCCCAAGTGAGTTCGAGCCCGGTCTCCCGCATTCTTGATTTTTCTCTCAGCCACTGGTAGCTCCTCTGGCTGATTTTATTTTATTTTATGGCACTGGATTCACCTCTGCCATTGGATTCATTTGAGGCACTGGACTCTCCTCTGCCTGCTGCAACCCTTGATTTTATTTTATTTTATGGCACTGGATTCACCTCTGCCATTGGATTCATTTGAGGCACTGGACTCTCCTCTGCCTGCTGTAACCCTTGCTTACGCACTTCGTTTGTTGGTTGGACGACACTACTTGATATTGTACTGACACTGTATTTGTTCTCTCCCTCCTCTGCTGTGCTTTGCTCATCAGGGTATCCTCTGAAATAGTTTCTATTTTTGCTTTCACTGCTCTCCCTTGCCTTGTTAGGGCAGAGATTAGGCCCATTTGGTTCGATCTAATGGGCTGAATTTGGTCCTTCCAGGTGATCAGCGCTCCCGAGGACGGCAGCAATGTCAGGATCGCCGTGTGATGGAGTGATGAACCCTGAACTATCCACCTACCAATTTAGGACGAACGCCAATCAATGTATTTTTTACCAGCAATTATTATCCATCGATTTATTCACTTTCGATCATATAATCGATTTGTCACTCGAATAACACAATGTATCGTCACTAGCTGCTCATAACTCCCCTCGCGGCACAAATGCGAACTTAGATGGATATAATATACCTGCTACCTACCTTTGTCAGTCAGTTCGTTATCGTTGTTGTTATTTGTGAATCTGATTCTGTTTAACTTACTATGATGTGATCCGTCGAGGGGGAGTACGCTAATTTCGAGTGTTTGTAAAGTTTCTATAATAAACTGTGTTATTATTAACGTTTTACATTCGGTATTGTGATTGGTTTACCCTATGGCATCGGACATTGAAGAAGGACAGTTGTGTGAGGATGAGGGGGACATCATATATATATATATATATATATATATATATATATATATATATATATATCTATATATATATATATATTATTATACATAAGGATCGGAGCCCTTTGCGAGACCCGAAGGGCCGAGCTTTGTCTATCCTCTTCGCTGGGTCTAAACGTACGACGCACTTTTGGACGACACCAAGGGTCTTTGGAGCAGGTAGATACGGAAGAGGTGGGTAGAAGTAATTGTCAAGACGTCAGAGTGAGCGAAAGGGAATCCTAGGTCGTCGTTCTCTCTACCCAGTATCACCTTTAGCCCAAGCAAATTAGACGGAAATGGGAAAAATAGAGGGACCCCGCTATGTATTCCAAAGGACCCCGCACTTTTAGCTAATTTTCGTAGAAAATGAAGCTATTTTGCAATGGCTACAAAAATTTTAAAATCAATGTTTTGAAACTTTTCTTCATTAAAATCAGTTTTGAGACAAAAATTGTTGTCCTCCAAAATCAAACTTTCCACTTGCTTTTTGTATTTCAGAGCTTGCTGATCAATTTTGATTCCGTGTCTGTCTGTCTGTGGTAAATCCTAGTCACGCCCAAAACTATATCAAGTTTCCGTCCGGTTCCAATGAAAATTTCAGGGATTGTGTGGGTTAACTCCTAGACGCTCCCCTGCAATTTTCAATACCGTCGAATCTACAGTAACCTGTGCGCATGCGCAAACGTGAATTTCTCAAAATGTCGATTTCTTATCATCAGTTGGTCCGATTTCGTTCAAACTCGGTAGGTAATTGGGTATATGTTCTAAAATGATGTCCCATAAATTGTATCGCAATTGGTGGAGCAATAACCATTGCGCATGTGCGAAACTAATATCGTTGACACAGCCAAAACTGTCTAATCCAGCCTTACTCAACCTTTTTCTCTCACGGGCCACATCTGTGTGTTCCGTTGTTGAAGCGGGCCACAGTTCACAAAGTAGGTATTACAAATCTTTGTAATACGAATACCTTAGTCAAGGTACAATAGAACTGTAAAATACATTTAAAAAAAGTATATTTACAAAATCAATATTACAAAAATCATAGTAATACAAAATTAATGTGATTTGATATTGTAACAGGCTTTTAACTATGTGAGACGGATCAGTGTCTTCGCTCTTACCATGGTTATCTTTGGTATTTATTTTGTCAAAAATGAATTGAGTCAATTGGGTAAGTTAAAATAGGAGTGAAACAGAACCGAAAACAGAAGAATTATAAAATGACTAAATAGAGGAGGAAACAGGTATAGGTAGGTAAATTTCATTCTATCGGACAAAAAGTGACACTAGCTTATGAGGGCCACACAGAAAAGCTTGGTGGGCCGCAGGTTGAGTATGGCTGGTCTAATCGAACGATTTTGATGAAATTGTCAGAGATTGTGCGGGATAACGTGTAGACGGTTCCCTATGGCATTCATTACCGTCGCATGAATAGTAGTCTGGGCGCATGCGCAAACATTAATATATTATAACGTTGATTTCTTATCATCTATTGTTACGAGTTCGTTCAAATTCGGGGAGCATATGTTCCAGGAATATTCCCTATGAATTATATCGCGATTGATGTTAGTAGTTTGGTCGGCCGTAAGTACTTATTGTTTTGTTGGGATTGGTCGGGATGCGGCTCAGGGAAAATATATGAAATTATTTCACTTATTGTTTTATTGGATAATGTTTCTTCCTCTTACTGAGGACATCTCAGCTTGGTGTGTCCAGGAAAAAATTTATAACCATCCGAATATAACGGATTTGCAAAATAAAACGACAGTGTAAAAATATCAAGAAATCAATACAAGAATGGATGGTTAGTTATTATAAATGTCACCGGAAAAAATGAAGAATGGAAACAAAGAAACAAAAAGGAAAAATAAAAAATACAGATTGAAATTCATTCACATCCATTAGTCAACAAACTGGGAAAAAAAATTGGTAGAGTAATAATATAGCGCATATATGCGCAAAACTAGAATTTTGATCGACACAGACAAAAGTCTGAGACTAATGGACCGATTTTTACGACGTTTTCAAGGATCGTGCGGTTTAGCTGCTAGACGTTTTTCGAAAATTTAGTTTTTAAAATTTTTGAAGCCATTGCAATAACTTCATTTTTTACTAAAACTCGCTAATTTTAAAAATTCAAGAATCTATTTTCTTATATCAATTTTGTGAAGAAGGTGTTTTAATTCCACTAATCTGATAGTTAATAATAGGCATCAGTGCACACTACTTGCTCATCAAAGTTTAAAAAATAATTTAACAGAAAGGTAATCAATATTTTCGAAAATTAGCTCATAGTGTCGTGCTGGAAGACAACGACCTCTAAGAATATAAGTCGCTGCGTTCCAGCGTGTTCTGAGTATATGAAGGGTCGAATTTATTAGGTTAGTGTAAGTAAGTGTGTTAAAGTGTGGTTAGGTTAGTGTAATTTTACCCTAAAAGCACTTTTCACGTACAACTTTTCAACTTTGATGAATATCAGATAAGTAGGTACCTTATTTTCTAATTAAAAAAAGCCATGCAGCATTATCGTATGAGCGAATTTTCGTAAATTCTTATTGTATAATGTTGAATAGTTTTGAAATTTGAGGTTTTTGAGTGCAAAGACATTGTTAACTATTAATTTTATGGCCGAAAACGTATTCTAAAGAACAATCTGCCATTCAGAAAAAGATTTTAAATTTTTACCTTTTTTGCTATTTTATTGATTTTTTAGCAAATTTTAATGCAATTTAAGTACATTTTCCAGCATAATGTTTTACATAAACATTTTAATGTTTCATTTTATTGTTAATGAACTTTATTTAAGCAATATTCTGCTAAAAAAAGATCAATTTAACAATTTTTAGCCATTTTTAACCATTTTTAGGGATTTTTTCAGCACACTTTTTGAAATTTGTCCAATTCAATGTGCTCAAAAAGTTCTGGACAACGAACTCATCCTTTTGAATAGAAAGCTTGATTTTTTGCCGTAAGAACGGAATTTTTATCTCAATCCTAAGGAAAGATATCGTCTGGAATGACACATACATTCATATAGATAAATGAAAAAGCACACATTTCAGGAATCCTTTCAGAATGCCTCAAACCGGATTTCAATGAAGATATTTTTCAAAAATTTTGATTTTAAAAGTTTCCGAGCCATTGCAATAGCTTCGCTTTCCACGAAAATTCGGTAATTAAGTGAGTAAGAAATTGAAGATTGGTTGAATAGGTACTTAATTATTTTCTACTTATGAAAAAATTCAAAATTAGGTATACATAGAACGTCATTAACTGCCATTCAGAAAAAGATTTAAAATTTTTAGCTTTTTTGCTATTTTATTGATTTTTTAGCAAATTGTAATGCAATTTAAGTACATTTTTCAGCATAATTTTGTACAAAAATGTTTGAATGTTCTATTTTATAGTTAATAAACTTTATTTGAGCAATATTCTGCTAAAAAAAAGATCAATTTAACAATTTTTAGCCATTTTTAACCATTTTTAGGGATTTTTTCAGCACACTTTTTGAAATTTGTCCAATTCAATGTGCTCAAAAAGTTCTGGACAACGAACTCATCCTTTTGAATAGAAAGCTTGATTTTTTGCCGTAAGAACGGAATTTTTATCTCAATCCTAAGGAAAGTTATCGTCTGGAATGACACATACATTCATATAGATATATGAAAAAGCACACATTTCAGGAATCCTTTCAGAATGCCTCAAAACGGATTTCAATGAAGATATTTTTCAAAAATTTCAATTTTAAATTTTTCGAGTCATTGCAATAGCTTCGCTTTCCACGAAAATTCGGTAATTAAGTGAGCAAGAAATTTAAGATTGGTTGAATAGGTACTTAATTATTTTCTACTTATGAAAAAATTCAAAATTAGGTATACATAGAACGTCATTAACTTACGACATTTTCGGTCGGTCGTGGGTTTGCACACATAGGTCGAACACAGAACATCGAGCTACCAGTGACGGTGGTGAAATGCAGTCCTCCTTCTGAGACGGGGGCGTACGGCCTGTATTCCTCAAAACCAGGAGTAGGGGTGCGAACCGTTCCAAGCCGGTAACTGCTCCGTTGAACCAGTTCCGAAATCACGCACCTTCGCTAAATAGTAATACAACGTGGTGCAAAACTCGTGCCAACGTGACAAGAATAAATGTATTGAAATCTAACGATTATACAGGGTGTTTCTGGAGTGACACCGTTTCTTCGATATCTTAAAAATTTTTGAAAAAAGTTATGTATGCAGGAAAAACTATGTAATTATGAAGTTATGTAAGTATTTTCATATCATGATAATACGGGCCTTAGTTTAGTAAGATTCCCAGCGTTTAAACCAGGTAAATACCTACCTATCACTCAAAATCCTCTCATCTTTTATTTTTAACACATGGAGACTTTTAATTAAGGTACCGAAAACTATTTTGTAACTGTAGTTTCATTAGAATTGTATGAATTCCGAAAGCCATAATATAAGGAAAGTGCGAGGTCGTTTTGATTTATTATTTTCAATAATAAATCTTTGCAATCGATCAAGAAAAATATGTTTAACACCCCCTCAAAATTTTTTGGTTTACGTTTCAAAATGCGTAGAATCCGAAAATCAAATTTAAAAAATCCTTCGTCCGCCGCACAGTGTGGCCAAATGGCAAAAAAAAAAAAAAAACGGAAAAAACCATATTTTCCTTGTTTGATTACAAAGGTTCATAATTGAAAATGATGAACCAAAACAGGTTTTTAATGTTTAGCTTTTATCGCAGTTTTCGTCGATTTTTCAGCAAATTTTAATGAAATTCAAGTACATTTTTCAGCAAAAACTAGTACATAAATTGTTGAATGTTCTATTTTGTAATTGATAAAATTATTTGAGCAATATTCTGCAAAAAATATAATTTTAAAAATTTTTAGCCGTTTTTAGCCACGTGCTCGTGTGCGTGTGTGTGTGTGTATGTATAATTTCCCGAGCCATTGCAATAGCTTAATTTTCTACGAAAATTTGCAAAGACCGGCAAAAAAACAAAACAAATCAAGTCATGCAGCATGACCCCATGAGCGAATTTTTGAAGAAATCTTATACATTTCAGTCGCTATTGATCGTGTAGAGAAATTTTAGTTTATAATTTTGATAGACAAACATGGAATCAAATTATTAAAAATAATTAGGAGGTACTCATACTTTATTATTATTAAACTAATCTTGTAGATTTCAAGACAAATGTAGGTAAATATTCATAGATTTCGATATAATTCAATGATTCAATCTGAATTTAGACAATGTTTCATGCAAATATTACCGATTTTTACAACTAGCGAACGGCATTATTTCGATTTTTGACTGATTTTTCAACTTTGAAATTTTTGAAAACTTGATACATATTCTTATAGGAAATTTTACGCTGATTCCGAATATACCACATGTTAGTATGCCGAAAAAATTATTTCGCACAACAAATCGCAAAAAACAGGCTATTTTGAAATTTTTGACTACATTTTTGAAAATTTCAACCCGACGATGTAATTCCGATCATGCTGGCCAACGAACTTGAACTTTCGTGTTGTGTCCTTAACATTTAAAAATTTGTTTGAAGTTTCCAGCACAATTCTACGGACAGTTATCGTCTGGAATGACACATACATACATACATAAAATATGTACATACATACATACATTAAAAAATGCGTTAAACTTCAGAATATGATTCAGAATAGCCTGAAACGGATTTCTGCATAAAAATTTTTCAAAAATTCACATTCTACAAATTTTGAGGCGAGAGCAATAGCTTAATTTTCTTAAAAATTTCGCTAACAGCTTGTGTCCGTAACGTCTGCTCTTGTAGGCAACAATAAAAGAGCAAATGCTCTCCACCTCGAGCTTTCCATGTTCGGATCCCCATTATGAAAGAGTAGCTTCCATTGAGATGTAAAGGCCAGGACTCAATACATCCCTTTATTACGAGATCGAGTAATTAATATTATTCACCCCTTTACTACCTACTACATATAGTTCAGTAACCTTAACTGCGATAAAGGCCACCAAGGTGCTAAAGGGCTTGCTCAGGCGACCAAGCCTGAGCTACCTGAACTAACTACCGTAATTAGGATCGCAATAGCACAATGGTCCTACAGGTATGACGTCAGGACGAGTGAACTCCCGTAGTAGGTTTTAGCAACTAATAGCCAAACGTAGTGAAGCTGTATTTAGAATTGATTGAAATACGAGTAGGTATTATGCTAAGAAAAAAGAAAGTAAACCAAACAGAAACTCGTAAACGAGTTCCACTATCCGCTTTACAAGCAGATACCATGTTACATGGATATGTCTTTGATTGGGGATTTCATAACAGTTGTCCTCGAGTTGTCCTCGACTGTTGTCAAGAGGATGAAAATGTTTCCTATGGAGTGGAGTAAATGATGCTATTGCTTTACGTTAAGAATATTGTAACCGGCTTATTAAAATTGTTTATAGCCCAATCAACTTAGTTTTGGAATGTAGCCAGGTACGTAAGGAGGGGGAAATTGGTAGCTTGAGATGTGAACATTTATCACATAAATCAAGCGCTTTCCAACGATTTTTGTGCGATGAAAACTGCGGAAGTTTTCCCCTAGCAACGGCTGGGTTGTACGTGAAAAACACTGAAATTGTGACACAAATTTTGCGTGACGGAAATTTTTGGTTGACCCCCCAGAGCAAAGACATATCCATGTCAACTTCAGTTTGTACAAACTCCAGGGATCGATTGTGAAAAGATTAGATTATTTTATTTATTTTATTATTATTATTATTATAGATAGATTATTACTGAACGGAAGTTCCTCGTAAACATTTTCGTTTATCATTTTCAATAATGAACCTTTGTAATTGTCCAAGAACAAATTTTGTTCTAAAACGTGCCTCTATTTTTGCGAACGAAACTTCTCTCAGCGCCTGAACTAGCAATGAGGCTGCATATATAGAATTGATAGATATAGGTAAGTATGCAAGGTCAACGCTCATGAGTTTTATTTTAAAAAATCTTGTTTAGAGTCGTTTATGTTTTTCGACTCTCTGAATATAATGGAATTAATTAAAACATATGTTATTGCAGGGTTTATTAGAATAATAAATGATTAAATACATTTGAAAAGGAAGACGGTCCCCTATAACTTTCATTGCCGTTGGATTGCTACGAGTAATCTGTGGCATGCGCAAACAATTTCTTATAACGTCGACTTCTACTTTGTGCTTCAACTAATTCTATACGTCTATGTTACAATATGAGAGGAAGCTATACAGTCCACCCAACTTTTTTTTTCAATCTTGATGTTTTTTGTAAGGATTTTAAAAATGACAAAATTGCGCATTTCGCATTGCGCACGTGCGCTGTTGTCATCAACTTCGTTATTTTAAATGAGAACCCCCATTTTTCATTGCAGTTTTGAATTTTACGTAAAATTTCATGAAAAAATGACCCAATACTCGATATTTTAGGTACGCGCAAACGGGCGAAATTCCGCTCCAAAAGTGCGCATTTCCACTTTAAAAGTGCTATAACTCGAATTTTTCAAGACACTCAATTGCCACATGTAATACAAGATTTTGGATTATTTTTTCGTGCTGAACCTCGCAATGATGTCTATTTATTGATATTTGCAACACCAACTTGGGAAAACACCAAAAAACCTACTTTTTAGTACCTACGCTTTGTGCTTTGTGGAAATGTGTTAGAAAAGTGCGCTTCTGATAAATTTTTCGGTATTTTCCCAAGTTGCTGCTGCACATATCAATAAATGATAAACGCAAATGGACACATGTAATACATGATCCACTAGGTCGGCAGCGCGGCGCGGCGCCGACGGGTCAAAAATTTTCCGCTCTCGACTTCTCTCCAAACCCTGTGTACGGAGGTCGGATCGGAAAATTTTCTACCTCGGCCATTTTCGTCAACGCTCGTGACGAAAATGGCCCTCTATGGCCCTCCCTTTGCTCTCTATGATGCAAATAAAAACGGCCAAAAATCGTTAAATTTATATTTTTAGCAGAATTTTAGCTAAAAAAAAGTTTATCAACAACGAACTAGAACAATATAAAATGAACGCACAAAATTTTGCAGAAAAATGTACTAACATTTCATTAATATTTACTGAAAAATCTATTATAACTTCTTAAAAAAGCTTAAAAATTTCAAATCTTCTTTGAATTCCAGAATATTTTTTTGAACGAGTTTTGTTGCCATAAAATTGGTACCTTGTTAACTAATGCTTTGCTCTCAAAGAGCTCCAATTTCAAAATAGCGCAACTAATTTCAAAACAAGGTAATATGTAATATAATACGATAATTAACGAAAATTTGCTCCTACGATCCTGCTGAACGACTGGAACTTTTTCACATAGATGTGGGTATCGCTCAGCAAATACATATTTTCGACGTCCGCCATTTTCGTCAGCGCGCGTGCGACCTCGGTCTCTATGATGCTAATAAAAACTGCCAAAAATCGTTAAATTTATATTTTTTAGCAGAATTTGACTAAAAAAAAGTTTATCAACAACGAACTAGAACAATATAAAAAGAACGCACAAAATTATTCAGAAAAATGTAGGTACTCAAATTTCATTAATATTTGCTGAAAAATCCTCCTTTGCTTTTAACTCCTTAAAAAAGCTTGAAAATTTCAAATTTTATTTGAATTCCAGAATACTATTTTGAACGAGTTTTGTTGCTATAAAATTGGTACCTAGTTAACTAATGGCTGCTCTCAAAGAGCTTAAATTTCAATACAGTGCAACAAATTTCAAAACGAGGTAACATGTAATATAATACGATAATTTACGAGAATTCGTAATTTCCTTTTTCACATAGGTGTAGGTATCGCTCAGCGAAATACGCTCATCGTCCACGATGGGACCAAAGAAGCAGTGAGTATTTTACGAATTTGAATGAAATTGGCATTATTCGTTCCTCACAACTTTACTATAGATAACTGCAGAACGTTTCGTACTTGATTGACCGTATACTAGATGTAGATATACTGTTTGACGAATTGCTGTGAATTATGTTGCCTTCAAAGCAATGTTAGGTAGGTACCTATACCTAATTGTTCACCAACAGTTTTTTAGGACGTCCCTCTGAAGCTATCTTATAGGCAAGGCTTCGTTAACAAAAGGGACACCTGTTAGAATTTATCCAGGGCGGGTGGGGGACAACCCAAGCATGAGAAGAAAAATAACCGCACACAAATCCGTTTCAGACTATTTTAAGACCAAATCCGTGGGGAAAAAAACCATAGGTGTGTGTATATTCGTGTGTGACAAATTTTGTCAACGCTGCCCAAGCCTCGATTCTCAACCGATTTTCGTGATTCTTTCATTGTTCGATCCCGATTTTAAGGCCCTTTTACAAGCGATTTTTTCCGGCAATAATTGCAGAAAAAAGTATTTTTTATTTCAAAAAAGTTGGACAACTATTCTCTCCTCGAAAAAATTGCCGAAGATTGCACGCAATTAATTGACGGGAGTTGTACAACATTTCAGGCCCACGAGCCCTCTCGGCAACTGTTGCATCGTGTTGAAATGAAGTCCAAGGGGTTTGGAAAATTATTGCACTATTGCGGCAATTTTTCGGCCTTGGGTCGGGAGAGGGAACGAAACAGCCAATCACATTGAGAGTTTATTTGTGCAGTATGGCCTTATGAGCAAATATTGACGTGAAACTGCACTGATGGGGGTGCAGCATTGCCTCATGAGAGAATTTTAACGTAGGAAAGATAGGAGTTTATTTGTGCAGCATGGCCTTATGAGCAAATATTGACGTGAAACTGCACTGATGGGGTGCAGTATGACCTTATGAGCGAATACTGACGTGAAACTGCACTGATGGGGTGCAGCAGTGCCTCATGAGAGAATTTTAACATAGGAAAGACAGGAGTTTATGTGTGCAGCATGGCCTTATGAGCAAATGTTGACGTGAAACTGCACTGGTGGGGTGCAGCATTGCCCCATGAGAGAATTTTAACATAGGAAAGATAGGAGTTTATGTGTGCAGCATGGCTTTATGAGCAAATATTGACGTGAAACTGCACTGGTGGGGTGCAGCATTGCCCCATGAGAGAATTTTAACGTAGCAAAGATAGGAGTTTATTTGTGCAGCATGGCCTTATGAGCAAATATTGACGTGAAAGAATTTCAGAGGTGAGAGCCAACCCACATTCTCTCTGGCTCAGAAACTGGCGCTGCCAAATTCCCCTCTTTTTCCTTTGGTTGGCAGCAGCAGCGACGACGACCACCTCTTCACCGTCCATGGCGCGAACTGTTGTCGCCCGTGTAAACGAAAAAATTGAGCAATTTCTATTGCTCAACTTTTTGGTGCAACACAGTGCAATTAATTCCTTGCAACATCTTGACGCAATACGAGGCAATTTTATTGCTTCGCGTTGCGTACAACTTTTCTAGTGAAATTTTTTTGGAGTTGCGCAACTTTTGTTGGTCGTGTAATCGGCCCTTTAGTCTAGTTGTGCAACAAACCCCGGGAATTTCGAATTTCGTGACGGAAAAGGGGGAATAGAGGGGGTAAAGCTGAAAAAACTTTTCTTTTTTTTTTTGATAAATTTTGTGGACGAAGTTCAAGATTTTAGCGCCGCTCTGCGCCGCTCCACCGACCCAGTGGACGAACAGCTTTATACATCGGACGTGCGTCAGTTCCGGTTAGTTCTGGTTTTTTCGCTAGCATTTTTGTGATGTTGGCTCAATGATAATCCAAGTTTGAGACCTTTGCTCCGAACGCAACCTTGTCAAAAAAAAAAAAAAAAGTCCAGTCATGCAGCATGACCCCATGAGCGAATTTTTGAAGAAATCTTCGACATTTCAGTCGCTATTGATCGTGTTGAGAAATTTTAGTTTATGATTTTGATAGACAAGCATGGAATCAAATTATTAACACATGCACAGAGTAAACTCATCAGTAAACTCCTTTTTTTTTAAAGCACCTACTACCTACGTTTTAAACAGCATGGTTCTAGGATTGGTTATACAGGGATACTTCCATAAGAGTAGTTCAATCTGAGTTTGGACTATGTTGCATGCAAATATTACCGATTTTTACAACTAGCGAACGGCATTATTTCGATTTTTGACTGATTTTTCAACTTTGAAATTTTTGAAAACTTGATACATATTCTTATAGGAAATTTTACGCTGATTCCGAATATACCACATGTTAGTATGCTGAAAAAATTAGTTCGCACAACAAATCGCAAAAAACAGGCTTTTTTGAAATTGTTGACTACATTTTTGAAAATTTCAACCCGAAGATGTAATCCGATCATGCTGGCCAACGAACTTGAACTTTCGTTTTGTGTCCTTAACATTTTAAAATTTGTTTGAAGTTTCTAGCACAATTCTACGGACAGTTATCGTCTGGAATGACACATACATACATACATACATACATATATACATACATACATACATATATACATACATACATACATACATACATAAAAAAATGCGTTAAACTTCAGAATATGATTCAGAATAGCCTGAAACGGATTTCTGCATAAAAATTTTTCAAAAATTCACATTCTACAAATTTTGAGGCGAGAGCAATAGCTTAATTTTCTTCAAAAATTCGCTAAAAAACGCAAAAATGTTCTACTTTACTTCAGTTTTTGGTGATTTTAACACTAGAGGACTAGTTTTTCGGTATACGTTTTCAAATTTGACTAAATTTACTACATTTTGAGACCATCACCATCTCTGTAGACAAGACAGTTCCTAAGATAAAAAAAAATCGTTCGTCGTTCGTTTTAAAATTTGTTGAATTTTTCAGAGTTGTCAATTTTTAGCACCATTTCTTTCTTCTGTGTGAGTTTTGACGATTTTTGTGCAGGGAACCGTCTTTTCCCCCTCCAAAATATTCCATTGGGTCCTGAAAGGTTTGACTGAAACTACTGAACCCCCCCCCCCTTTCCCCTCCCGTTTTTACCTTTCCAACACCCCGAAGGGTAGAAAAGGGAAAGTTATATACCTAATCGGCCTAAAACGCGATTTCTGGTACACCTCTTACAAAGAGGTCTGGATCCAAACTGAAGCAAATCTCCACGTATGTGGTCTGTCTGTCCGAGAGAATCGCGACCTTCAGGAATGATATAGAAAAATTCCAGTTTTGGGGTTGGGTGCCTTTACGCATTTTTCAAATGATTTGTCAATTTTAACAACATTTTATTCTTCTCAGTGAATTTTTGTAATTTTTCTGTAGGGAACCCCCTCCATAATATTCCCGTGGATCCTCTAGAGGTTTGAAGAGATTCACAGACCCCCACCTCTCCCATCTTTACATTTGTCATGTAAAGATTATATTATCTTTATTATATTATATTATCCATTATATTTTCAAAACCTCGTTTGCACGTTCAATGAGATACTGAAAAGAAAAAAAAAAAAAAAAAAACGTAGTGAGCCACATGTGAAACACATTTCCTTTTAAATAGATTAGTGTCCGCCTGAAAGGAGAAATTATCGTTAAGACCTAACTCAGATGATTGGGATGTTTCGGCAAGTTGAAATCCAATCAGTTGATTTTACAGAGGTTCCGTTCCAAATTCAGCGTCGTAGGATAAATTGCGTAGAAATTAGCGTTAAGAGCTCATTCAGCTGATTGTGATAGGCGGGAGGGAGTGCGAACCCGTTTTTCATAAATCTGACTTTGCGATGCTACCATTTCCCTCAAACTACAAGTTAAATAATGACTACAGTTTTATTACATTTTCCAGACATTTCTACGTCGAAAAACGTGTGGATATAATGAATTAAAGTTAGTAATTCATTAAGAATTGGGAATAACCTAGAAGAATTCAAACAACGCACTTGCCCCCCCTACAGGGGTGTATAGTGAGGCAAGTGCGTTTTCAACTTACTACCCGAAGAAAAACAAATAAAAATAAAATTAATCAAAGTAGGTAGATTTTAGGTATAATTTTATGAATTGTTAATGAAAAATAAAACGCCGCAAAATAGATAATTTTTAGCAACTCGACATGAATTCCTGAGCTGATAAAATAGACAATGAACTCATCCACTTGTTGCCTGTCGTCTGGTTTGCTGTCGGATGGAGAATGAGGTTTGCGTGAGAGAGAATTTGAAGACTCCAGAGTTTTGCAGAATATGATAGGACTGAGGTTTGGGAGAAGCGTGCGGTTGTACGTGGGGGTTGAGGAAGAAGTTCTGGATGGAAACTAGGCTTCAAGACCATGATTTTCTTATTTTAGCGAATTTTCTTAGAAAATAAAGCTATTGCAATGGCTCCAAAAATTTTAAAATACAAATTTTCAAAAATTTCTTCATCGAAATCTGTTTTGAGGCATTCTGAAATGATTCCTGGATTTTAACGCTTTTTTATATGTGTATATATATATACGTATATATATATATATATATATATATATATATATATATATATATATATATATATATATATATATATATGTATAAGTATATATATGTATGTGTCATTCCAGACGATAACTCTCGATAGAATTGAGATAAAAACTTCGTTCTTTGGCCAAAAAATCAAGCATTTCAAAAGAAAGGATGAGTTCGTAGGACAACACTTTTTGAGCACATTAAATTGGTCAAATTTCAAAAAACGTACTTAAAAAATCACTAAAAAAGGCAAAAAACCGCTAAAAATTAACAAATTTCTATTTTTTAGCTACTCGAAAAAAAATTAATCGAACTTGAACTAGGACATTTAAAAATTTAAGCACAAAATAGTACTGGAAAATGTACTTAAATTTCATTAAAATAAGCTAAAACTCGATAGGAACTCTTGAAAAAATTGTTAAAATCCACAAAATCGTTTGTTCGTTGGAATATTACTGAAAAAAAGTTATTTTGCTATAAAATGTATAATAAAATTTGTATTTGCCCCCAAAGTGCTCAAATTTCAACAGAATTTAACATAAATATAATACGACCATTTATGAAAATTCGCTCATACGATCATGCTGCATGACTGGAACTTTTTTTCTTGGTAACTTCATGTGATTTTTAATAAAACGCACTTGCCCCACCATAAAAAAAAGAGGGGCAAAAACGTTTTATTAATTTACTGCAGCAATTTTTGTAGCCTTGAAGTTATCAAGTGCGCAGTTCATACAGAAACGAAAGTTTGAAAGATAAACAGTGGAATAAACAGGAAAGGAAGGGTTTTAGACAAGAAAACCATTGAAAACTGTACTTCCCTCAGATTCACACTCTGATATCGGACGAAGGCTTCGCGGAAAATGGTTCCAATTACGCTTATTTGTTCACTGAGGAGGATAAAATTTTTATCAGGTGATCATAAACACCTGTTCTACCATTTGCTATGAAATAGAGTGGCCTCATAGCTACGGTGACCATACGTCCCGATTTTATCGGGACAGTCCCGATTTTAAAGCCTGTGTCCCGGGGTCCCGAATTGGGAAAGAAATGTCCCGATTTTCACCAATAAAGATTTTTTCAAACCAAATCATCATGAAAAGTTATTAGCTTTATTTTAAAATGAATGATTAGTACCGTGGAATTTCTTTACACCGCACACAACATAACTATTATCATAGTCACAGGAGCAGTCTGGAGACCCAACTGTGTTGGCCCCCTCGACCTCAGCGAAGGTTTCTGCCACAGAGGCAGCAAATGAATATTTGATTCTTTACAAAAACATGGTTGACAGAAAAGAGTCTTTATTTCTACCAATGAAAGTAAAGGAACTTCAAAGAAACAGTGTTGCTGCAGGAAATGCATGCGATTTACAAGAGGTGAAAAATACAGTAGGAACTTTTTATGACCACTGCATTACTTATTTTGATCTTTGGAAATCAAACGTTGACAGCTTGAGTCAACTGTCTTGGATAGAAGCAGCTGAAGTGAACTAGAGGAAAGTTGGGATTTGTTTCAAGATAGGCCACTTCTATCGCTTGATGATTTGTTCAATGAGCTTAGTGTGCTGAACACACAGCTTCCTGATGTCGTCCTGGCTGAATGGAAAGAACAAAAACTATCAACTGAGCAACGGTGGCTGACTTTATTTCAGGACTTGCAAACGAAATAGGTAAGCGTTCCTAATCTCAAAACTCTGGTAGAATTTTCTCTTTCTTTACCAGGAACAAATGCTTCAGTCGAGCGAGCTTTCTCATTGATAAACAACTTTTGGACCGCAGAAAAATCTTCAATGGCACTAGGCTGTGTTAAAGCATTACTAATTGTCCAAATGAACAGTTCTTTGTCGTGCGTTGAAATGTACGACAAAATAAGAAAAGACGACTCCTTGCTGAGAGCACGATCCTCAACACAGAAGTACGACTGGAGTAAAAAGAGTACCCCTGGTCCTAGTGAAAAAATATAACAAGAGCAATGATGTAAACAGACTGCTCTGTTAACTTTTATTTTTTCATTTTTTGGAAAATTAATGTTTGTTTATTTGACTATAAAAACTTACCTGTTGTTCGTGAAGTTCAGTTTGTTCGTGCAAAAGGTACATATTCTTTTTGTGTATGTAATAAACTTCTTGAAATTATTTTGTCATGTAATTAATTAATTTGAGCATGATAAAGTCATCAGAATGGGCCATAGGGATCAAAATAGGTGTGCCCACAACTTCTTTTGGCTCTCCTGTAAAATCGCCAAAATGTCACTTACGATAATCGACCTCTGAGGTACATGAATATTACATATTTTTAGTTTGATACGAAGCTCTTAATAAACCAATGTTTGAATGGATGAAATAGGCTTAAAAACCAACTTTTAAAGGGTAAAAAATTCAAACTTTTACGGGGGTGGACCCCCGGACCCTCCTCCCCATGGAGGGTATTCTATACCCCTCAGACCCCCTTGATAGTTCTATCCGTCCCGATTTTGCTTAAGATAAATATGGTCACCGTACTCATAGCGAAATAAAACGAGGAGACGTACTTCCCCACAAAACGCACTTGCGCCGCCACATGTCTCATAGAGGTTCCTTTCCAAATTTCAGCTTCATAGGATAAATATCATAGAAATTGGATGTCTTGAATCATGAAATCAGTTCACGCTGTTGATTATCGATGAAGATTTTTGAAACCACTTTAGTTTGAATGACTAGCGGGTCATTTTGCGACCCATCCCCGTCTTATTCGGTAAAACCGTTCTCGATTTCAAGAAAATTCCCTAAAAATGACTAGGTAATGTTTTGAACATCAGTTTAATTAAAAGAATGAATGAAGAAGGTACAATCAATATAATAATAATATAGGTTTGTAAGTTGATTTAGCGCTCTTGGAAGGGCTCGGTTGAGGTTCTTTTTCATGCGGATCGTCGATTTCTACATAGCCCAGAAACCGTGTCGTCTGAATGGAGTTACGTGTTTATGATGCTAGCCCAATGAATAATCCAAGTTTGAGCTCCGAACGCAACTTTGGAAAAAATAGAAAAAACCCGCGAAATGTTCTACTTTACTTCAGTTTTTGGTGATTTTAACGCAAAAGGACTAGTTTTCCGGTAATATCTACCGAATACGTTTTCAAAGTGGACTAAATTTTCTACATTTTGAAACCATCACTATTTTGAAACCATCACTGCCGATTCTTAGCAACATTTTATTCCTTCGAGTGAGTTTTGATAATTTTTCTACAGGAACCCCCTCCCCCCCTCCTCCAACCAAAATATGTTTGAAGATGTTTGAATGGAACCATAGACCACCCCGTTTTTACTTACCAGGGGCCAAAAAGGGAAAGTTATGTAATCGGTTCTGGTACACCTCCTACAAGGATATCTGGACCCAAACTGAAATCAAATCTCTACCGATCGGAGAGTTGTCTGTCTGTCCGTTGTCTGTGTAGAGCATAGCAACCTTCAAGATGTGAAGATGTACAAATTGACTCCAGTCCCAATGTTCGTTACCAAGTTTATTTTCCCTGAATAATTTATTAATAGACGTTGACTACCATATGTGTTCAATAATACATTGTGCATTATTTTCTACAAGCAAAACCAGAAATACTTTTGTTCTAGTAAAATAAGTATTGAATAATCTATACAAAGACAGTATAGTCGAAAAACAGAACTCTGCAAGACAAGAACGATATAGAAAAATTCCAGCTTTGGGATTGGGTGCCTATACGCATGGACAAAGCACCCTGTGAAAATCAGCTTTTACGTAATTTAGAGGTGAAAAAAAATCGTTTTTAGCGGTCTTTCCTTCCAAATAACTTCAACGTATTTTGATGAAATTTCCGGGTGGGTATAAATGATGTCCGAAATAGCACCCATCCTCGTAAAAATGATTTTTGGAGGGTTTATGTCCCAAAAATTCACAAATCCGAAAAAATTGATATACACGCTTTACCTAAATAGTACATACTTACCTACCTAGAAAATACTTAATTCTCTAAATACTAACTTTTAGCAAATTTTTGTTGAAGCTATTGCAGTGGCTCGGAAATTTTTAAAATAAACATTTTTGAACAATTTCTTCATTGAAATACGTTCTGAGGCATTCTGAAACGATTCCTGAAGTTTGCGCTTTTTCATTTGTGTATATTTATATATATATCATTCCAGACGATAATTCACCTTAGGATTGAGATGAAACCTCTGTTCTTGCGCCAAAAAATCAAGTATTCCAAACGAATGGATGAGTTCGTTGGCCAACAATTTTTGAGCACATTAAACCGGTCAAATTTTGAAAAATGTACTAAAATCTATAAAAACTGCAAAAAATCTAAAATCTCTTTTGAATCGTCAAATTTCATTTAGTATGCGTTTTTTGCCATAAAATTGATTTCAACGATTTCTTTCCAATGAAATTACCCAAATTTTGATACAGTTTAACATGTTATAATATAAGATATAGTTTAAGAAAATTCGCTCATACGATCATGCTGGATGACTGGAACTTTTGAGTTGGAATTGATTAGTACAGTTATTATTTTCGTACATCAAGGAAGATTCTAGTAGAATTGATCTCTGAAATATTTGGACTGAATTCTCAAGACCTATAAGTAGAATTTTCCATGTAGGTACCTGCCCACTGAAATGAGCGAGTTAACATGCTAGAATTTAATAAATTCACACTTGCTAGAAGTACTTGTGAACAATTCAAATAAAATATTATTTATGTAACTCACCTTAATTGCTTACTCGTTTCAGAAGTCCGAAAAAGCAAAGTTGTATATTCACAGGCTAGTGAGCTAACAGATACTTGATCGTAGTAGGTAGGTACCTACCTATTTATCCAGTTTTGTGTTGACCTCCTAAATTACCGAAAATTATAAATATCAATTAACAATTAAACATCAGCAAAAAAAACATGGAAAAAATTGACTCTGAAAAAAATCTACTATCGCACAACCTAAATGTAAATATTTTAAAAGCTAGGAAAAATCAATTTGGTCTATTTTGAACGGGTTTTACTGAGTTTTCACGGGAAAGCTGTGAGGAACTGCAGCGCTCCTGTGGTTGGAAGTGAAATTAATGATACACCCCCTCCTCCCCCATCACCATCGTCGGATAACAATTTAATTTGGAGTTTATACTGAGATCAGACTGTCAAATCAAAAACAAACAAACGTACGATAATTGCTAGCATATTGTCAAGCAGGTGACACGCGCGGGTCATATATTTGGCGTAGTTAGGTACAACGTATAATGCATCCCTGCAACGTGAGTGCATTTAAGAATGACTCAAGTGTTTTCTGATGGATTTGAAGCTCTTCTAATTTTTCGGGGAACGGATTGCTCACCAAACAAAAAATCCTTTTTCGGCTAATATTGTTAAGAAGTTCACGATCGTTTGAGCGCATTTTCTTAAAATAACGTATTATGTCAAACTGGTTTGAAATTTGAGTGCGATTTGGCGTTAAAACGAATTTTTTATCTCGATCCTAAGGAGGGTTATCGTATGGATTGACACACAATTTTGGAATGCCCCAAAACGGATTTTAAGGAAAAAATTTTGCAAAAATTTTGATTTTAAAATTTTTGGAGTTATTCCAATAGATTGATTTCTTACGAAATCTCAATAAAAACAGTCCCGTTTATTTCTTTTATGTTACTTAGTTGTTCTTCAATTTTATTACGCATAATAAATTGCTGAACATGAAAATTTTAATTAAAATATTACCAATAATACCAGAATATATAACTAAATCTTGTAGGAAATTCTAACATGTAACTGTTGGTTTATCATTTTCACTAATGAACCTTGTAATATAAATATAATTTTTAATCGACGTACGATTAAATTGACGTACAAACTATGTCAACAACCCCCCCCCCCCCCCCCTCCACCCTAAAAGTTTCCTTCCTCACTGCCGAAGCTAGAGATGTTCGTGCGAGATGTCGAAAAAGAAGTTCGCTTCCAAATACAAAATTTTCACTTGCTTTTTACGTTTAAGAGCTTGCTGATCAATTTTTGTTTCATATCTGTCTGTCCGTGATAATAAACGCTTGTCACGACCAAAACTATTCCGAGTTTTAGTACGATTTTGATAAAATTTTCAGGGATTGTGCGAGTTAGTTCCTTGACGAGCCCTCATAACTTTCATTGCCGTAACATTAGTTGTAGCCTATGCGTATGCTCAAACGTGAATTTTTCTTAACGCCGATTTCTCATCATTTATTGGTCAGATTTCGCTCAAACTTGGGGGAGCATATAGTTAGGTTGATGTTCAAAGAAGATACTATATGGATTATATCGCGGTTAGTGCTCTTGTTCTGCCAACCCTAGAATATGCATCAGTAGTATGGTCGCCTGTGCATAAGTACCAACTCGAACGTGTTCAAAACAAATTCCTAAGATACGTTGCTTTCAAGCTTGGAGTTTCATCAGCCAAGATCGACTACGAGTCCGATGCGTCTGACCTTAGAGACCCACGAAAAGCGAAGAGGATCAGTCGACCTCATCGTCCTTCACAAAGTCATAAACCACACCATAGATTGCCCTCAGCTCTTGTCATCATTTTTACCTTCAGCTCCCACGCATCACTTCCCGCTCACCATTACTAGTTTTGTCCCTTTTCCCCCTAAAAATTACCTGAACAGCCGACCTCTTCACAGACTCCCCCGCAGTGCAAACTTCTTCGTATCTATAAATCCCGAATTTGATTTTTTTTAATCTTCCATCACCACTGATAATTGAATTTAAAAAAAACTATCACGAAAATCGGACGAGAATTGTTAAAACATCATGATTTATCACTATTACCCCCTCCATTCACCCCCTTTCACAATTAAATTTGGAATTCCTGATTCAAAACTAGACCGAATTCATAGTTTAAAAAAAAATGACGAAAATTGAAGGAGAATTGTTAAAACACGACGATTTCATCAATATGCACCCCCCACCACGTCAATAGATCCGAAATTCTCAAGGTTTGTTGCACCACTAGACTAAAATTGGAATCGAACCAAATAAGAATCACGAAAATCGGTCGATAATTGTAGCCTGGGCGGCATCGACAAATTTTGTCGAAAATAACCACGTTTTTTCGGCTTTACCCCCTCCTTTTCCCTCTTCCGTCACGGAATTCAAAATTTCCGAAGTTTTTTGCACAAATAGACTAAAATTGGGATGGAACCAAGAAAGAATCTCGAAAATTGGTTTTGAATGTTGGCCTGGGCAGCGTCGACAAAATTTGTCACACACATTCACACACGCACGCGCGCGCGCACGCACACACACACACAGACATACACTTATGTTTTTTTTTCACTGATTTGGTCTTAGAATGGTCTGAAACGGATTTGTATGTGATTATTTTTTTCCCCATGTTTTGGTTGTCCTCTACCACCTAGATCAATTCCAATACTTCTTAAATAAGAGGCCTTGTCTGTATGACCTAGCATCTGAGGGACGTCCTAAAAAGTTTCATTATTGAATATGATATACCTAGATACCAACAGTTCCATGTTAAAATTTCCTAAGAGGTTTAGGTAGTTTCTGGTATTATTAGTTATAAATTTAGTAAAATTTTCATTTTCAGCAATTTATTACGCGCAATACAATTAAAGAACAACTAATTAACATAAAATAAATAAACGTGACTGTTTTTAGCGAAATTTTGCAAAAAAAATGAAGCTATTGCAATGGCTCCAAAAATTTTGAAATCAAAATTTTCGAAAAGTTTCTTTACTGAAATCCGTTTTTAGGCATTCTGAAACGTGTGTTTGTGTGTGCTTGTGGGGTATGCCATACGATAACTTTCCTTAGGATCGAGGTAGAAATTTCAGTCTTACGCCAAAAAAATTAGGTTCTCAAATGAAAGGATGAGTTCGTTGGCCAACAATTTATGAGCACATTAAATTGTTCGAATTTCAAAAAAATGTGATAAAAATTCACTAAAAATTGCTAAAACCGGCTAAAAATCGTTAAATTTATATTTTTGACCAGAATTTCAGTCAAATGAAGTTTATCAACGATGAATTAGAACATTAAACAAATTATTCACAACATTATGCTGAAAATTGTATTTAAATTTCGCCAATATTTGCTGAAAAATTGATGACTCGAAAATAGCTATTAAAAAATATCAAAAATGTGTTGAATCGTAGAATTTTATTCATTTATTTGCCATAAAATTTGTGGTTAAATTTTTTTTGCACTCATTGTGCTCATATTTCATAACTACGTAACATAATATAATACGATAATTTATGAAAATTCGCTCATACTGCAAGATTGGAACTTTTTTCCTTTTAATTGGCGAAACTGGTAATTCGCTAACGTTACCATTTCTTTCTTTTTTTACTAACTTAAACAGGAGTCTATCTCCAGCGTTCTCACGGTTTCCCTAACTGCAAAATAATTACAGGAAGGGAAACACATCGCACGTCTTTGGTAACTGACCGATCAGTCAAACTCCGACGTAGGCACACATTAACGTCCATCACTCAAGTTTACTTCGAATAAATTAGGCAGGTATGTTATCTAGAGAAGGTTTGCGTAAGGAATTTGCCAGATGCATGTGGACAGGGGTATTATAGGAGACCAGACACTAGGTACACAACATGTCCCGCTGTGCACGCCCCTGCCGACCTAAATTTGAACTAGCATCAACCTGCAATGGAAATAATCTCCTTTATGGGTTGTTAAGTTCTGTGATTATTCATTGATTGCATAAGTTCCCCGTGGTGTAATGGTTATTATATTAGAATTCTTTAGTTCCATCCCAACCTCAGAACAATATTTTTTGCATTCAAATTCAACCTCCGAATCATATTTTTAAACGTCATTAGTATGTTTTAAATCATACTTTAAAAACGTAATTTTGATCTATTCGTCTAACTAATCTGTTCTTTACTGAGGGATTGACTACTTGATGTTACGTATTTTTGAGATGCGAGCTTGCGAGCATCCAGACCACCTATATACGAATCATTATGATCTATTTGCCCAACTAATCTGACTTGAAGTACGAATACTTGAATGTCCCAGCTACAGGTCCTTAGGCCCCTACTCGGTGCATACCAAGGAAAAGTAGAAAAAAAAAATCGGTGTGCGTCGGACCACACGGTGGAAGTTATACTTCTGTGGCCATAATTTATAATTAATAAATAAATTATGAATAATAATTTATAAATTATAAATTTATAATTTATAATAATTATAAATTTATAATAATTTATAATAAATTTATAATTATAATATTTATAAATTTATAATAATAATCTATAAATTTATTATAATTTATATATTATGAATCGATAGTTCTTAAAAATTTGTTCTTAAAAATTTGTTCTTAAAAATTATAAATTTATAATTTATAATAATTATAAATTTATAATAATTTATAATAAATTTATAATTATAATATTTATAAATTTATAATAATAATCTATAAATTTATTATAATTTATTAATTATAATTTATATATTATGAATCGATAGTTCTTAAAAATTTGTTCTTACTTTTCTTACTTTTCAGCGTGACTCGGTTTCTCGACCAACATCCCATCCCAAAGGGTCTAACTCCTCCTCCTCCTCCTCCTCCCTCACTCCTCCTCCTCCGCCTCCCTCCTCCTCCTCCTCCCCCCTCCTCCTCCTCCCTCCTCCTCGATTAATCGATAGTTCTTAAAAATTTGTTCTTAAAATCGATAGTTCTTAAAATTCAGCGTGACGCGGTTTCTCGACCAACATCCCATCCCAAAGTGTCTAACGGGCGCAAAGAAGTATAACTTCAAAAAATCATTTAAACAACATACATATCACTTTTATTATAAATAATGTCACTAAAACGGTTTCTATTTTCCAAGTTTCGTTCCTTTTTCACAATTATACATTTACAACATAATAGCAAAAATTTTCCGAACATAATACAGCTTGATACCGTCTCATTAGAGTTTTTTTTTCTTAATTATAGCACAACATACCATTTTTTCACAACATCGACATAAGATAATCTTAAAACCAGCACAACATGCAAGGAAGGTCAACAAGTCACATGGGTAAATATAGGCCTTTGACTCTGAAATTTTTAGTAATCAAGTATACCTAAATAATCAGTTAGGTACGAATTATTACTCACAATGTAATAATTATATGTAACAATTAGACAACAGATTAATTATGCAATATTTCCACGACAAAGATTTCATAAGGTTTCTCATTTTAAGAAGCACACAGATATTTTTGTTAAGCTCTTTTGTAAGACTTGGAGTTGATCGGAATACGTTTAAAATGATGCAATACATAAACTTTCTCAACGACAAAATAAGTTATTCCCTTTATTTTGAAGGCAAAATATCATGCAACCAGTACATAAAATGCGTAGAAAGAATCAAAATGATGTTTTCTTTCATATCTACCTGAAAAAATAAATAAAATACGATATAAAATGAAAAATAATATATTATTAAAATAGGTCCACCTAAACTTTCCCCAAAGGTTATGAAATATTATATATATAAATATATATTTTTGTTTACAGTTTCATACGTTTTTTTTAAATATTCTCACAATCTGAAATGCCACAGGTAATTTTCAGAGTCCCTTGTTTTTCAAGTTTCAGTTTCAAATTATCAACATTGAGAAAATGGAATAAAACGTAATATTCACAAGAAAAGCTAGGTATAAACACGAAGATAATATTGGGTAAGTACTTATGGAGTTTAATTTTTCTTGTTATCTGTTTAAGATCACACACAGGTAGGTATTGAACGGAAGTTAGAGGCAAACGTCTATTTCCATCTAAAATGAAGAGTTACAATGTTAAATCGATTTCGTAGGTTACGTAATTATCAGTAACAAACAATGAATAGTTTGTAACTGATCATGACCTAACTGTCGAAATCGATCTAACATTGTGACTTTTTATTTGTCGTGGAAATAGACAATGTTTTTTACTAATTTCCGTTTTGATGGGTTTCCACAGCTTCGTCGCGAGTGATTTAGTTCGTAGGTACTGAAATAGAATAATGTGTGATGATGATTTTGTTTTTAGGAATATTTTCGAGGAATTATCGCCAAGATTATCTTGGTGTTCAGGGTGATCTTTCGAAATTCCCTCCCTGACTATGGATGTCAGAGGAAGTGTTAGTTATATACGGATAACCAACAACACGACCACACAGCTGTGTAAGGTGGATACTTTAACGGTACTGATAGCAATTAGAAGTTCTGTACATGCATCGTACATATGCACGGCATCGCACATCCAGACTGTTTTGCTGGTAGGCCCGGGGCTGGCACAGCTTTTAGCGTAATCATGAGTGATAATCATGAAAATGACTAGGTCATCATAGAAGACCATTACAAATGTCGATACATATTCCATATTCAGAAAACTTCTTACTCTGCAAAAAGGACGAAGTACAATTCAAAACTATCTCACAAAACTAATTTATTGTTTGATATTCTTCATTGCTATTTTTAACTTTTACTCAATTTGAATTTTGTTGAAACTTATGAAATGACCTGTTCGAATAAAAGTGATATAGTTATGAATATGACCTCATTTTGAAAGTAAAACTGGTAATAAGTTAAAACAAACATAGCCAGCTATATAACATAATTTTCAAGTCAATAAAACGCATGAAATAATAATCTTAAATAATTTCCAATGATGTATGTAAAACCAAAAAATACCCAAGTCCAAAAATTCATGAAAAGTTATGTTTAACAAATCCGTTTGTTGAACAAGAATATTGCACTCAGAAAGGCACATAAATAAAAAAATGTCAATTATATCCACAAACAAAATATTTCCGAATTGTTTTTAGAAAATTAAGTAAAACAGGTAAACAATATAGAGTGTTGGAAATTGTATAGATACTATGTTTTGGGTACTGTGTGTAATGTGAGATAGTGTTTCTACACTTAATTCCCTAAGGTATGTAACATAATTTTTGTACACGCTGCATGTCACCCACTGTTGTTCCATATTCACTGTTTCTTGGGTACATAATGTACATCACCTCCCCCTTGTAGTCCAAACCAGGTTAGGTTCCTATGGTTGTTTAGTAGTTGTATTGCATAGTTTTTTATTGAACTGTTCCTTGGTAGTGTATTTGCATTGGCAGCAGTCCATGTAGTGGTCCAGTAATAGTTGTCCATAACAATATCATGTACCATCTAAATATTATACCGTATTGTACCGAGCTAATCTCTTTGGGTTCTTACAGCCCTGATGATGAACAATAAATTGTTTGAAACGTTGGCGTAAAGGAGTAATCTCAATTCTGACCAACCCTCGAAAACCCCCAAAACATAGTTTCATTACAAGTGGTCGAGATCGTCATACATTGGTATTGTATAGATACGTATAACTTTCATTCTATGGGCTGTATCTGAACTACCTTATCCCCAAGGCCATGTGAGCATATGACACAAAGTAGTTCAGGAAATATCCACCAGATGGTAGCAAATAAATTATACAACCTTACATCCCCTACCTTCTTATCAAAACTGAAAACCAATTTGTAATCTGAATAAAATATTTTATTAGGAAAGTTGGAGCTAAGAATTGTTGCCAAATAGAACTTCCTAAACCCAAAATTAGTAAGTGCCTCCTATTGCATAACAAATTTCGAACAATTTTTGAAAGCCGAAGTTATCGTCCTAGAATATGAGTTAATACTGATGCTTTTCATGAAATACGATCACTAAAATCATGAGAGTTGTGACTCACTTCCAATAACTAACCGAAACCCTTCAAAGACTCTATTTAACCTCAACTGTTTAGATAAAGCAAAATAACACCTTAACTAATCAACTAACCGCAATCTCTTCTGTAAAATATACTTGTTTTATTTAAGTGCTATGCCCCACTACCCCTCAACAACCACCGGGCAACTTAGGTATTCCAATTTTGGTCTGAACACACCAATAATCGCAAGTTTCACCTACAGTTAGCTATTATTACTCCATTAACAAAAATAAACAAATAATTACAAATTGTCAATAATAATAGAGAAAGAAAATAAGGATAAACGTAATTTAAAAAAATAGTAATATTTTTTTAAACTAGAAACAAATTTCGAAAACCCGTAGGATACTGGAATTGGTTTCCATTTTAATGATCCAACACGATGTTAATAACATATGGATGAAAAACGTAACGCAGATGTGTCAAAAATGCTTGAATTTCCAGCGAGTCATATATGATAAAACACATAAGGATTATTTGTTGGCACATCATTTCATTAATTACGCCAATGCACCAAAAATAGTCATTTTTCTATATTTGACGTCGATCCTAACAAATTATAAAATCATTCTACCAATGGGTTGGTCGATTGAAATAGTAATCACGTAGTAAGGGAAAGTTGATATGGCAGCAGCGAGTTCTGTCAGTGCGAAACCCAACTAAGTTAAGAGATTAAATTTAGAGAATTTTAAATTTGAGAAGTTGTAATGTTGGGCCTCTTGGGTACGATCTCGTGCCACACTCCTTTTTCACATTAATAATACAGGGAGTTGCAGCTCACATTGTCAAACTAACTGTACTAACACCAAAATACTGGCTCGTATTTTCAACCTTCAAGAACCAAATGGCTGCATACCAATCAGCTAAAAGTCGTGAAATTGTGTTCCGGCTAGATGTTTTGGTGTGAATTGAAAATTGGATCAGAATTTATTCTTGAGCCTCCACATACTTTTTCAATTAAGAATTGGTATTGTGGTGTCTTTGATACAGGTGGCTATTATCCACACCAGTTTTGCTATCCAATTATTTTCATCTCATCAGGTACTAACATCGTATTTACCCAACATTTTAGTTGGTTTAAATTGCAGAAGAGTTGTTATTGTATTGAGGGAAATCAGGACAGAGTCACCCACTCCGCACATGGTGGTGGAGAGGTCTTCAACTTAATTACACTTAGTCACATAGCGATGTCCACATACGCATCATATTGATACACTCCCACACACAATCTTTCTCTCACAGGGTCTCATCAAACTTTGCCTCAGTAGATACTAGAGGCTAAAGATAAATTGACCAAGCTAGGCACCCAGTTGGATAACAAAGTGTATGTAAATTGGGTGCCAGGACACGAAGGTCATCTAGAAAATGAAGAGGCGGATCGCTTGGCCAGGCAGGGGTCGGCTAGAAACCATTATGGACCGACCCCAGCCTTAGGTATAACGCGCAACGCGTGTAAGGCCAAGGCAAATACCTGGACCAACAGAGATCTAAATGAGCTTTGGAGAAAAGAGAACAATAGATATAGACAATCTAGGATCAGGTACGAAAAGAGTAGTTCAGACTGGATTATAACACTGCCTAGAAAGCAAATGAGGAAACTAATAGGGGTCCTCACAGGGCACTTTAGCTTCAAGAGGACCCTTTTCATCATGTCCAAGGTTTCTTCACCACTCTGTGAGTGTGGGAGAGGAGAGGACACAGCTGAACACTTTCTATGCGACTGTGACAGATTTTGGAGATCCAGGCAAGAAGCCCTAGGACACAACACAATCGAAAGGGCCTCACTCAGAGACCTCGATTGGAAGCAGATCAAGAAGTTTGTTGAAATGAGCAACAAGTTTAGGGACATAGCGCAGCCGTAGAATCCCCAATTCCTTAAGGGGCCCTCACGGGGAAATATAAGCCATTAGGCCTGAGATTTCTTTCTACGGAAGCCCCATGCAGTTAGTCAGTAGATACTTAATACTTGCCTTTGAATCCACCATACTTTTGGTCAGTTGACATTACAAATACACAACGGTGGTTTGGGAAAAGTGGACCGGCACAGCTGCTGAAGTGCCACAAAGCTGTGCTACAATAAAGCAAACCTCGCGCAAAACCACGAATAAAAAAATGGCACCCAACATGGAAGAAGCTGAACAGGTGTGCCAACATAAGAAATATAACATTTCTATCAATTCTAGGGGCATGGTCAACTAGATTTGATGCTGAATCGTCGAAAAGTAGCAATATTCCTATCAGCTGCTTACTGAAACATCCTTGACAATAAGGCATGATTGTTGTTATCCTTATTCAGATCACTGATGAGTCACGATAATTGTTTATTGCTTTACAAATAAATTTCATATTTTATTATTCATAACCTGGTTAGAAGGTAACTTGCACTGATTTAGCTTTTTTCACCAATCACGTAAGGGACTACTTAACATTTTGATTTTCTACATTTTGATGAGGGAGCCTCATGACATAACTTTTTGTTGAGTTTGATATTCGAAATTAACCATGAATACTCCTTCTATAACGTTATTATTTGAACTTAATGGGTTTCACACAGACCTCACTGCTGCCATTCAACCTTTGATGAACTGCTTAGGTTCAAGGCAGTTATGAAGTGTATCAACAGATTCTCAAATAAATGTCGGTATTTTAATGAGTGGGACAATTTCATTTCGGAATGTCAAATAGAAAGAAGTACTTTTTGGAGAAAATTAAAAAATAATTTTATCAAGTAACATCAATAAGGAATTCAAACTTGCTACCATTTATATTCAAATCTTCGATGAGCACAACAGGTTAGGTATCAAATGAAGGAATTTATTTAAAATTAAAAAAAGTAATTTTTTTGAAGTTTGGTTGTTAATAAAATATAACCTTTGATATACAAATGAAAACAAAATCAAGTTTGGAGACAAAGTGATTGCATTTTATATCGGGTAGCTTGATACAGAACTTCATCACGTTGCGAATGAAAAGTAAAATGTTTGCGAGTTCTGAAATTGAGTAGCTGGAATAGACAGCCATTTCAACTTTAGAACTATTGTCAAGGTTTTTTCAATCTATTCGAAAATTTCGATATCGTTCAATCCTCATTATGTCAGTATGCAAAACAGTACTAATGAAGATGTCAGATTCTGATAATTAAATACTATTTTAATGTCAGATATACAGTTTGTATTGCGTCTTATCAATTTATTAAGCGCTACTGTACGACCAAACATAAATGTAGAGTACGTAAATACAAGTAAGTGCGTATTTCTATGAATGACCAGAATGATGATGGCTAGTTGTGGAGAGGACTCAATTTACGTACATCAGATTGACGACTAAGATTAGCCACGTGCAGCTGAATAACTCGTGTATAACACTGAGAAATCGAATAGGAGATGATGAGAGTGTAAATATAGAAGAAACAGTTGAATAGTAGCACCTACTTTATAACTTAAATGGTAGTGTTATAAAATTCGGCTATTCTGAAATTACAAGGTTTCGTTTCCTTACGTCACGTACCACTACGTTTACCATGCCCGATCCTCCCACTAGAACGGAGTTTTAACTGAGGTCGTTACATTGTGGCTTATAACTGGATCGCCAGGGACTCAGAAAGTCAGCTACCAATATGACAATAGATGTAGAAGAGTTCAGTTATTCTTTTAAAAAAGCAGCAGATTTAAAACACCACCAGCTACTCTTCTACTAAAAGACTAAAACGAGTACAAACGATAAAAAATGCCGAGAAAATTGTACCATTTTATGCATACTGACGAATACAACGATTCACATCAGAAACTCGAAATGATAAAACGATTGAACGAATCCTGACGGTGCGCCTTCCAATGAGGTTTATTGGTTGGTTGTCTTTTCTCATTTTTCATGCTTTTCTGAAGGGGGTAAATGTTGTGTTGATGTTCCTTGAAGCGTTTCAACCGACGTAGCTGCAGCAGGAATTGGTTTTACGTGCTGTTTTGTAGAAGGCTTTAGACTGCACAGAGAGGCTTTCAGACTTGAGGATGAGATCATCGAGTTTCTCGCCTCGTTCGAGCACAGCGCCGATCGTGTTATGCTGAGGAACAGATAAACGTTTTAATTTAATCTTTGTTTAACATACAAAAGGTAACATAGTATAGTAACTATTTTACGATTCACAACGAAAAACAACATCAATACAACATTGATTATTTCGGCACGTGTGTACAAATTCTGGCCAAAAGTAGCTTTATAAGGTGATTATACGAAAGCTTGAAGAAGCTTGAAGAGAACGATCCAAACGCATATAAGAGCTACTTTCATAGCAGATTGTTTCTGCTCCTGTATGTGTGAGTGCATTGAAACGTTACAGGACCCTCGCGCGCTCGTGAGTCTCAGAGGCCAAACCTTCAAACCCCCCCCCCCCCCCCCCCCCTCCCGCCAACAGCCAGAGCATTTTTCAACATTTCTTGATACACACTCACACTCTTTCGTAGTTTCCCCTTTCTGGTTAGAATATTTCATGATTAGGTACTTCAAGATATTCCTTACTGCAGTATTCGATAATTTTACTATGACACAGTATGTACTAATTGAGGTGCCGAGATGATGTCCCAATGACTGGAAGATGATTCGAGGGTTGATTGAATGTAGGTTCCAGTTTTCCGCCTCTTGACTTTTATTAGGTGAAATAAAATGCTATGTATGCCTCTCAATAACTTGGAAGTTACTTAGAACGCCAATGGAAATAACTAACTAGGTATATAATTTATTTTTAGTTCAATCTAGCGCCAGGAATGATGGCAGAAAAACTAGAGAAAGAGTCTTTCTGTCATCTATCGGGAAGCTTCAGAACTAATACGATAATGGTGAATCCTACGCCCACAGGAGGTCTTTGTAAAATAGTTATTTAGACTGAGGATAGATGGCATGAGAATGCAAGAAGTGATACACGATAAGGCGGACTTCCAGAGCGCGGCCCACAATTTACGCAAAAAAGTAGGGCTTCAGCCCCAGATTACATTTGATTTTTACGCAATAAAGCGGGCTTCAAAACCAAGGTAATTACGCTGCTAGTGGACAACCTGTGTTAAGAAACAATTTCGATTTAAGGAGTGACCATGGGCCCCCCAACAAATAATCGGGCTCATAACGGGGGAATATAAGCGATAAGCTTATGCCTGAGATTCCGTTTTACAGAAGCCTACGCAGCCAGTCAGTGGAGAGGTAAACGAATATTGTAAGACTTGAGTTGCAACACGATGGTGAATCACAATAATTTCATGATGGAAAATAAGTTAATTTGAGTATTACAAAGTTGCAGGAAAACACATTGCTTTGCTTTCGTTTTTATCATCATTTTTCGCAATAATTACAATATTTTTGTCAAGAGGCGAAGCCATATAGGAGAAAAGGAGTTGGTAATGGATCATGCAGCACGGGAAAAACCAATTATTATGCCCTACTAAGGGTAATTTTTCAAGTGTTGGAATCAGAGAACCCCCCCCCCCCCCCCCCCCCCCCCCCCAACGGAGGGGTTTACACTCTAGGTTTGTATGTACAGTGAGTCCCGAACAGTTCTGAACTGACCACGCCCCTTTTGGTCGGTATGCAGAGCGACCGAACGAGTTCGGGATTTTAGTTCGCTGTTCACAGAGCCTGTCCAGAACACGTTCTATCTGTCCGGGATTTTTTTCGGAACTTCTAGTCCCGCTCATGCGCAGTAAACTATTTACGCTCCGCCCCCTACGATTTCCCCTGTGGGCTCGCAAGTAGAGTTTTGTTGATGTTGTTTTCGGCAAAACTGTTTGCGTCATTACAATGATTTTCGGTAACCGATATTGTGACTAAGTCATAAGTTTGATAGCAAACAAAATTCTGGTGCTATATAATCAAATATAACACAAATTGACCTATGTCAATTTGCTCTTTTGGTCATACTGCACAATTGGAACATTTAGTGAATTTTCGAGGAAAATGAAACTACTTAATGCAATGACTAGAAAAATGTTACAAATTAAATTTAAATTCGTGAAAATCCGTTTCGAGGTATTTTGAAACGATTCCTGGATTTCAATACTTCTGTTCTCTTCTGTGTAAGGCTCAGTTCGGAAATTCGTGAAACTCTTTGCTTCCGAGACTTTTCCCAAACTATAAAGGCTCATTAAGTTCCTACAGTCTCAATCGGAAATTGGTGGAACTCGTTACCGCCCGAAGGTTAGGTACCTACTTCATTACTACATTACTAGCTACTTCACAGAAATTCTTGTGAGCCGAGCCTCTTCTATTTTATTCTTCTTTCAATATTACCTATATACCTAAAAAGTTGGGGGAGCAATATGTTCAGTTGACGGGTGCTAAGAAACAACTTCTCATTTTTAGCGAATTTTAAAAAATATTTTTGGCTATAATTGCATTTGTTTTTATTTTAATTTACTGAAATACGACTCGTATTTATTACCTTGGCTGTCCGATTTGGAACCAAGGTATATTCGGAATGTCAGCTTGACAGCACAGATTAACCAAATACTAAAAAGACTGGCTGCCTTTGACTTCAATGGTTCAGCCGTTTAATTTTGAGAAGAATCCTATTGAGAAGAAGGTTACGAGTGAAGGTTATCAGTTCCGAATGGGTTCGAAACGCGTATGGACAGCGAGGAGTAATGAACCAGTTCTCGTCCCCTCCCTTGTCGGTCCTCCTTCGAACCTAGTTCGATTCTGAACAGGTCCAGGACTCACTGTACATACAAATCTTCTGGGAAAAGGTATTTGTACTGAACAACAAAGTCGAGACTACACTTAATTACTACAACTAACCCAAGTACCTCAAGGAACCCAAACAACCACAACCCTTTATATATGTTTCCAAACAACCATCATGATAAGAAATTGTTGTTATACTAATGTAGTTGTTCTTCCTTGGAGAGGAGGAAATTCACTTTAGGGATCTGCGAATTAGCTACTATAGCAGGCCAAAAAATATTGGCGAGTGAAAGTCGAAAGGCAAGCCACTCCTTCACTCCTCATTGCGTCACTTCCCCTTTGTCACATGACTGGCAAAAGGTTATAGATACTCGTAACTACATTGAGACTTATGTGATGTGATGTGGTCGAGGAGAAGTTGCAGGTAGGCCAGTGTGATCATCAATTTTCTCTAACTGCCAATAGGTATTTATAGACCGTCCAAAATAAATTTCCCCAAAATCAGACCAATGGGAGAATGGTGAATTCAATTTTTAGGTTTGTACCATGATCTCTTCCATATACCTACCAAAATGATTTTCGTTTCGTCCAATTCTTCCTGAATCTTGGTCATGGGGTCAGCCTCTCTCGGGTTCTGGTATTTGGCGAGATACTCGGGGAGTGCATAGAAGTCGATCTGGTTCTCAGTTGCCGTCGGCCAAACGTTAGCAGGAATTTTGGCTGCAAAGTCATCCAGTACCTGCGCCAATAACAATTATTATGAGGTAGAATGATAAAAGATCACCTAAACATTTTTCCAACTTCTTTCAAAGAAGCCTAATGACTTTACACATAAATTGAAGTTTTCCAATTCCACATTGTTGAAATTATTTCACTGAAAACAAGGAAAAATCTGGACAATCCCTTTGAAGACTTCATTGTAGTTCTTCATCAGTGAATTTCTCCAACAAGAAGAAAGTAATGTATGTAGATAATATTGATAGATGACAAATTATGAACGATAACATGATTAACATCTAGGTAAGGTGACTAACCTTGGTGAGAAGAGTGTGGGCAACTCGATGGGGGTACTCGTGGTTCGAAATTAAAACTGCAGCTAGATTGTCACCTCGGACATAGACGTGGCACATATATTCTAAAAGAAACAATATTATTATTTCTTGCGAGTGAAATTATAATTGTAATATATTATTGAATTATGATGTAATTATTAACGTGTAATGAATATAATTATGCAGGTAACACTGTTCCCCCTTCTTCTTCCACACCACTCAATGTCACAATTACCTGTTGCTTTTTTTTACCATTGGTAATTTGCTCTCGATAAAAACATAATTCAAATACAATATATCGGAATAATCGGAATTGAATAATAATTCAAAGAGTTGTGTTCAGTGAAACGTTATAGTTCGCCCATACAAGGTCAGATGATAAGATTCCAGTAGCAACCAGGAGTCAGTAAACTGGGTTAAGAATCTGATGAGATAATAAAATTAGCCGTGTGATGATCAATTTGTTACAAAAATTGTGTGACATTTTTGAGCACGTTAGGCATTTCAAAAAATTTACCATACTAAAATAGTACCACAGATGGTGAAACTGCGATTGGCATTAATCCTTTGAAATAGGCAACGCCAGTAACCTACAAGTCGATACCTGAGCTTCCGGTAACACTACAAGTGTTGTGCTGCTGAACCAGTAATGTTACTTATGAATTTGCCTAAGGTGAGTTTTAGTACTTAGAGGTAGCTGATCTATCCGGATTTCTATCTTAATCTTCTAGCTACATAAGTATCTAAGCAATCTGAGATGCCCAATCACACAAGCAACACACTTCTGCTCAACCAGAGGAAAGTTGAACTTAGGTTATTCAACATATACGGCTCATTGTCCCAGGTTAACAACGTTGCAATAACCACATCATAGTGACTTGGAATAATCATAACAAGGAATTCTGATACAGTTCAAGCGAGTCCACAATCATCAACCCCACTTGCCTTCAAGGTTGATCCGGCCAATGGGCTTGGACCTACTCCACATATAATACACACTAATAGATGGATGATCCATCCTCCAAGTTCTAGAACCTGATCTTGGTGTGGGTGTCTTGACCTAAGCCCTAAGAACCCTCTAACTTGACATCCGTTCCTGCTCTTGATAGAGGGAAATTTTTTAAGACTATTCGTTTGTTCCAACAGAAGGAATCTGTATACACCTGTCAAAAGAAACCAACCGGCTCTCCGGTTCTCTGTTCCATCCTGCTGAAATGAAAGATGTTCCAACAAGAAGAGCAGGTCAACTTGAGATGAACTGCGGTTGGACAGAAGTTGAGGGCTCCAAGGAGTGAAGTTTAGTGCCATTAAGTTGGAAACCTTACCATTCTGTAACCTTTCAGCATAACCTGCTCATTAAAAAAATGCCAATTTTACTTTTGTGACCCTCCAGGACTCAGTCCTTGCGTTTCTTGTTGGTTTTTGTACTGCCAAGCGGGGTTGCCAGATTAAAATGGTATGGTTCCGCTAACGTGACTCCATTTTCATGGATCTTCGTATATCAATGGGTTACTGTCCCGAACATGTCCCCGAGCGTTTACGCAGCCATATGAACTACAACCATGAGGGAGCCCTTGCTCTGTACTGAACCTGTTCCGGAGCAGCAGTGGAAACAAACCTACAACCTTGAAAAGTCTAGTTCGAGTAAAGCTGTTGTAGGTATGTATTACATAATCAAGATTTTAATACCTCCTTTCATACAGGCGTCACATAATTATGATCATTTAACTAGTACTTGAAGATATAAGTTCTCAGAGAACCTTCAAAACTCAAAATAAAGAAAATGTTTCATTCAAATGGAGAAAGAAGATAAAGCCAGTTGTTAGAAACCAGCCTGAAATTAGGCAGTATGTAGAGTATGTATGACGTTGTCTGGATATATCTTCTTACATAATCTTACCAACTAGTCACAGTGAACGTACAGCCTACTCGTAGAACAAAAACATTCAAAAAAGATAACGGGTCAGTCAAGAGGTGACACACAACTTTCCCCAATTAGATGGGTGTCTACAATAGGCACGAACATAATTTAAATAGCTAGCGTGTTTCATCACTTCCAAGGGCCCAAAATGAGGACACAGTTATATAGTATGAGAAAAATAGTCCTGCATATGGTAAATAATTGGTTTAATGTCAATCAAAGTTACCTCCTTCTTTGACAGATTGCCTTGTGGCCGTTTGCGTTCGCTCGACAATGGTTTTACTCACGAATCCCATGAATTCTTGAACGCTGCCCCTTTGAAAAAACCCCACAGTTTGTAAATCGTAAGACGTTTTCAACCAAACTGCGCTGTGAAGACCTTTGTAGAGGACGTTCAACGCGTATAACTTCATTGTACGAAAAACTCTTTGGCCTAGAACTATGAAAGACGAATTCAAAAAGCTGTTGGCTGACTAAATTCGAACTCAGGCTTTAACTTAGAAGAGAAACGACGTGTTTTTTATCGAGAAAAAGTACTAAAAATCAATACGATTTTAAAATTGAACTCATTGTCACAGAATCACGAGAACATCAAAAGCGATTTGGATAACTGGAAGTGGAAATCGCCATTTGACACACAGAAGTTATCAAGTTCTTCTCATGGAACATAGCATGGATTTACCTCTAAACAAAATAGAACTTTCAGTTAATTACCTGCTAATTATTAATTTTTCTAGTGCTAATATTAGCACTTCATTTCTACAATCACGCTATAAACGTTCATCAACCAAGTACATATAAATTCGAGTAAATAATACAATAATAAGTTCATTTCCATACTTCATATTCCTTCTCTATGCTCTCTCTTATCGAATTTAGCCACGTCTGTCTGATAAGACTTCGGGTGTTTTAGTTGATTGACGTTGAATTTGTCATTAGTTAAAAGAGAGTTATTTATTATATTTTTCATCATGGTACGTATAATTTGTGTCATTTGAGTTATTGCAATATTGTCAGAACGTGTGCTTTTGAGGTTGGTGGTATTTTATATCAATTTCGTCTTCTGCCGTATGTGCCACTACTTGGTTGTAGCGGTTGGGTATCCATGCGATGAAACATTTCTTGGTGTTTCGCATTCGTACCATACCTATCTAACTAAATTAATTCTATGCTGATCGAAACTGCATTAAAAGAGCGTTGATTATTGCCGTCATTGGTATTGACCAAATATTACTGAAGGGAAAACTCATATATGTATGACTGGAGAGGGAGGTCCCCATGGGGCATTGGATAGGATGCTGTGTACTTTAGGTAGAATTAGTGGGCACTTACTTTGTAATTAGAAATTATGTCAAACCACAGTAATGAATATCGCATGCATAAATTGTGAATGGTGTTGTTATTAATGTTGAGCACATTGAGGAAGTCAGGCCCTAGTCGATGACAGCTGTACCTGAATTGAAAATATGATTGATTGCTGCAGCTATACCTATTTATGTTTATAATATGAGTAGCTAATAAGTATTCTTAACCCAAGTACCTTACCTACTATCCTTGTTCCCAATCCCACATTTTTTGTGTCGTTTCGTCAGACAAAAATGAGTTAATGTTGGGAAACATTACATTTTTCGGGATTAACATGTGCATCTACTCAGGATGTTGAGGTAATACTAGGGAACGTAGGTATTATCCAACGTCAATATCCATGTTTTAGCTAGTTCTGCATCATTGAAACCATGGACTCCTTTTTTATGTTTGAAATTGAGTTCATAATTTTGCTTCCTCACTACCGAAGCTAGGGAAGCTTTGTGTTCGCGTTTGAAGTCGAAAAAATTGTCCTTCAAAATCAAAATTTCCACTTGCTTTTTGCGTTTCCTTGATGATCAATTTTGGTTCCGTGTCTGTCAGTGGTAAATCCTTGTCACGCCCAAAACTATACAAAGTTTCAGTCCAATTCCGATGAAATTTACAGGGATTGTGCGGGTTAGCTCCTAGACGGTTCCTTATAGTTTTCAATACCGTCGAATCAACAGTAGCCTGTGCGCATGCACAAACGTGAATTTCTCATAATCTGTTTGTCCGATTTTATTCAAACTCAGTAGGTAAGTGGGTATAATATGTTCTAGAAAAATGCTCTATCAATTATATCGCGATCGGTAGAGTAATAGCCATTGCGCATGCGCGAAACCAATCTAGATTGACCCTGGCAAAACTCCGAGTCTAATGGAGCGTTTTGGATGAAATTTTCAGGGATTGTGCGGGATAGCTTGTAGATGGTCTCCTATAACTTTCATCGGTAGTCTGTGCGCATGCGCAAACGTTAATTTATTTTATTATGGCAGGACGGTATTATTATTTAATTTCCTAGTCAGTGGCTCACACAAGTCAAACTTCTCCCGTAGTAAAGTTCATTATAGAACAATTTTGATGAGGTGAAAGAAGTTTTTCTGATTAATGTGATGAGGTTTTCTCTTTTAAAGGAAAGCTCGGTTTAACTGGAAAATTTTGCATTGTTCCAAATGTTTCTTCTCCTGAATCTTTGAATCTTAACAGTTTTTGTTTGGGTTTGGTGTAAGTTGCTTGAAGGTTGGTGAAACTGTTTCAAAAAAGTTCCAGTCATGCGTATGTGCGAATTTTCATACATTATCGTATTATAATTATTATGTTACTTTGTTTTGAAATTTGAGCACTTCGAGTACAAAGAAATTGTTTACCACCAATTTCATGACAAATAAACTCGTTCTAAATCATATTCTACGATTCAAAACAAATTTTGGATGTTTAGCAATTTTTTAGTTTTTTAAATCGATTTTTCAGCAAATATTGATGAAATTTCAGTATATTTTTGACCGCAATTTTGTGAATAAATTTTTTAATGTTCTAGTTTATTGTTGATAAATGTACTATGACTAAAATTCTAATAGAAATATAAAGTTAACAAATTTTTAATGTTTTTAGTAAATATTATTGATTTTTTTAGCACATTTAATGTGCTCAAAAAGTGTTGGCCAACGAACTGATCTTTTCGTTTGGAAAGCTTGATTTTTTGGCGCAAGAACGGAATTTTTATCTCAATCCTAAGGAGAGTTATCGTCTGGAATGTCACATACATACATATATGCACATATATATTCATACATACATATGAAAAAGCGTTACACTCTAGGATTCGTTTCAGAATGTCTCAAAACGGATTTAAATGAAGACATTTTTCGAACAAAATTATTTTAAAATTTTTGGAGCCATTGCAATAGCTTCTTTTTCTGCAAAAATTGCTTAAAGAGGACCATTTAAATCTTACTGATTTATAATTGATTAAATCTAATAAATTTATTTAAATTGTCATTTAGGTATCTTATATTTTCAACTGGTCTACCTTTGCTGAAACTGTCTAGGCTTTTTCACACTTCCTGATTTAAACTCTTGTCTTTTTACAGCCTCTCAAATTGGACATCAAAAGAAAGCTATCCGCTCGTTCAGACCGAGTAAAATGTGTTGATCTGCATCCAACCGAACCTTGGATGCTGGCCTCGCTTTACAATGGAAACGTTCACATTTGGAACCACGAAACTCAACAGCTCCTTAAATCATTTGAAGTACGTAACCTAATATAAATAGCTTGCATTTATTAGTAGGATTTCATTTTGGCTTGATCGACGATGCAATTCACCACTATATTTGTTAATTAGGCAAATTTGTACCTACAGTACCTACTTTTTTAGTTGTCAATCTGTGTCTGATATTTGATTTGTCAATTTGCTGCTTTCCATCATGTTCCCGTGCTCGAATTAAATTAACTTCCAACTTTATTCATTAAAACCTAACTTGGAACAATAGCGATTTAGCTTTCAAATAAAATTATTCCTTTTCCTTATGGTATCCTACTTGTGTTCCATCTTTGCAAATAGTTTCTATGTTTATACATTCAATATCCTTTCTAAAATGCATGGATCTCCATATCTAGGTACGTTATCATTATTTTGGTTACGCTATCAAAATCCGTAGAAGAACCTCCTCAATCAATAATGCTATCAACCAGCAAAGAAGTACTGTTACGAAGAAAAACTTCTACAGTGGAAGATGTTTGCTTCAATCGACCTCATAGCTCATCTGGTTGGAGTGCAGTATCTAAGAATTTCTCCTTTGTAATTAAGGACACAAGTTCAAATTCAGGATATCATAGGTGTCAAATATTTTTGGGCTGTTACAGTGCCAGTGCCAAGGAATTTCTCTTTGAGCTGGGCATCCTTCTAGCATGATAGCAAAATTGTTCATAAAAAACGATATTTCCTAACACAAGAGCTTTGTTTCAGAAACGGTATTTGAAATAATGAGTTTCCTAGCTGTAACTGAAACAGTCTTGAAAGGATTGATCTTTATTTCTGATTTACTTGATACATTTCGGAGTAAAGCATGCAAATTTTACTGGTTGAGCTACAAACTATAACTATGTATTACAGAATCATCTTTCCATTGGATTTGAATTTAATATCCGAACCCTGATGTGATAAATGCTTAAATCTTCTAAACCTATTTCATTAATTGCGCTAATTTGCTGATTGTATAAAGTTTTCTATTTTAGTATATTTTCTATATCCACATTAATATGCTTCAAGGTGCTACAAGTTATGTAAAGTACTATCAATTCAATCTTTAGGTGGCAGAGCAAGGCATTGTGGCTAGGTTTCACGAAGTTCCATTTATAATTCATGTTACGTTCTGTTCATTCAAGGTGTGTGAACTTCCTATCAGAGCTGCCGTTTTCGTTCCAAGGAAGAACTGGGTGGTAACTGGTTCAGATGACATGCATGTTCGGGTGTTCAACTATAACACGCTTGAACGCGTTCACTCCTTTGAAGCTCATTCAGACTATCTCAGATGCATCATTGTACACCCTACTCAGCCTTACATCTTGACGTGCAGCGGTAAGTGGATAAATTGACCAAGAGTTATTGACCGTTTATATCATGATAGTTTTTCGTATTTCATGAAGGTGATTAAACGATTGCATGTGTTGCATTCAACTCCGTATCCGTATTCTAATATGTGCTTATTATTGGTTTTATAGATGACATGCTCATCAAGCTGTGGAACTGGGACAAAAATTGGCTATGCCAGCAAGTGTTTGAGAGCCACACCCACTACGTCATGCAAATCGTGCTCAACCCTAAGGACAACAACACTTTTGCCTCGGCTTCCCTGGATCACACCCTCAAAGTTTGGCAATTAGGCTCTGCAGCTGCCAATTTCACGTTGGATGGCCACGAGAAGGGTGTAAACTGCGTTGATTATTACCATGGAGGAGACAAACCATATCTGATCTCAGGCGCTGACGATCACATGGTGAAGATTTGGGATTACCAGAACAAAACGTGCGTGCAGACTTTGGAAGGTCATGCTCAAAATATTACAGCAGGTAATATATATTTAACTACATTTTTTTAACTCTGAGTTTTAGTAGAGTAACATTCTCTTGATAATCCTTCCTCCTATCTTGGGGGTGGGGGGTGGGAAGAAGCATTGATTCAACGAATTTGCTTACTGTAACATATTGGATGACCATAAGATGACTAAAATCATTAACGCTAGCTTGGTTTCAGTATGCGCATCCAATGTTTTGATATTTTTCAGTTTGTTTCCACACTGAACTACCCATTGCGATAACTGGCTCAGAGGATGGTACCGTACGTTTGTGGCACTCAGCCACTTACAGGCTGGAGTCATCTTTGAACTATGGTTTTGAAAGAGTGTGGACGATACGCTGCTTGAAAGGCTCTAACCACATTGCTCTAGGGTAAGTTTTAGAATATTCAATGCGTCTGAGGTAATTTTTCTATTTAATACTAGGCTGATATATCTGAATTCCGCATCTTCCTCTCGCAGATACGATGAGGGTTCGATTATGGTTAAAGTTGGGCGGGAAGAGCCTGCCATATCTATGGACGTGAACGGAGAGAAAATCGTATGGGCTCGCCACTCTGAAATCCAACAGGTGCTCAACTTCAAATAACCCTTGATGGCTTCACTGGATTTTAAAGTTATTCATGTTATTATTATTGTTAAGTGTTTTATTTCTGGCACTTCTTTATTGTTTTGTATTCTTTAGGTTAACTTGAAGTCCTTGATGACGGACGAATCTGAAATCCGTGATGGTGAGAAGCTTCCCGTAGCTGCTAAAGATATGGGGCCATGCGAGGTTTTCCCACAAAGCATTGCACACAACCCCAATGGAAGGTTAGTTATATTAGTCGAATCACTAGCAAATTGCATTCCAAAAATAGCAAATTATTTTATTTTAACCATGTTATCAAGTCAAAATATGAATATATTAAAATATTGAATAGAATAAAATACATTGGAAAGAAAAAACAGCTTAAGCAGGAACCTGCGTAAAATATCAGATAGCCACAGCAAAGGTGTGATGAAGTATACGCAGCGTCCCATTTCTAACAAAGGGAATTTTACATTATATTGTTCGGGGGTACCCCCCCCCCCCCCCCCCCGCAAATACGTATTTCTCACTTATTATTAGGATTATAAACATAGAATTATTTGTTTGATAACAGTGAAGAATTGTGGAATGTGCTGTGGAGCCTCACATAAAATTTAACAGGATTTTGTGGAAAACTCAGAGCTGCGCGCCTTACAAGGGGCTCCACCTATTGACCCAGCTATGAAGACCCCAAACCCCCTTTTGCTTTCACCTTTAGCCTCGGCTAAACATTGGGCGAACGTGGAACACGCACCATTTCAAATTTCAGCTGAACACATTGAACAGCAAAGAACTGCCTGGATCTCACTCAGCTGATCTGAGGGGCTCTAGACTTAAAGATATGTTTCTAGACGTTATAAGGGGCCTCTTTCCCAAAGTTCAGCTTCATAGGTTGAATAGCAACAAACTTAGCTCAGGATCTTACTCAGTTGATTTGTGGGGCTCTAGGCTTCATGATTCGTTTCTAGTGTCCCAAGGGTTAAATAGCACCAATTGTTAAATATCAATTATTTTAGTGTAGGTACTAGGTCTGTTGTTGTTGAAGATTTTGAAGGTGTTAAATATATGATACATTTGCATGCTCCATGTTAATATCACAGAGGCTATCAATAACATAGTCTTCTTGGTGGATTTGATAAACTAGTACATAGTCATTTGGTAGTGTATTATATTTAAATCTTGTTTAGACAACTTACGTCCTGCATTAAAATCATTGTAGATTTGTTGTGGTTTGTGGCGATGGAGAGTACATAATCTACACTGCTATGGCTTTGCGAAACAAGAGTTTTGGTTCTGCCCAAGAATTCGTCTGGGCTCAAGACTCATCAGACTATGCTATCCGTGAAGGTACATCAACTGTCAGGCTGTTCCGGCAATTCAAGGAGAGGAAAAACTTCAAGCCTGAATTTGGAGCTGAAGGTTAGTTTATTAGTGATGGTGATCAGTAAGTCTGATCATTGTGAATTGAAGCAGGCACTTAATTTGGTTGATACTAACGTAATAAACTTGAGGACAAAATGTTTTCAGGGATTTTCGGCGGACAGCTTCTTGGAGTCCGAACAGTCACAGGGCTATCTCTGTACGATTGGGAGTCGCTCGAACTGATCAGAAGCATTGACATCCAAGCTAAAGCTCTTTACTGGTCTGAAGCCGGTCATCTCTTGGCAATTGTAGCAGATGATAGCTATTATCTCCTGAAATTCGATCAGAGTGTCATTTCAAGCTCAACTCCTGGAACAGATGGTTATGAAGATGCCTTTGAAGTGAGCAGCGTTCTTAATATGCTTCTAGTGCCTGATAATAAGCTGATGCGTTTTTAATGTTGATAGTTTTAGGTGGTTGTCCCTCTTAGCAGTAAGATTAATTAAAATATATTATAAGTGTAAATTAATTATATAAAATTAAATATATATAAGTGTAATTAAAAAGTGAATCATTAGGTGGAAACAGTTACCATTAGCTGGATCAGTTGAGACTGAACGACTAGGAGGAACGCCTGAACTGACTCAATCGAGCTAGTATGTGGCAAACTTGTTATGATATACTTATATTCAGAGTCCTGACTTCAATTAGTCTATGTCGTTGTTCGAAACCCCGAGAAAATGTGCTCAACATTTTAAATCTGGGAGGGTATTTGTCATGTTGAACTGTATTATAATTTACTTTTTACTAATAAACAAGGGCAGACGGAGCAAGCTGCGAAGACCAGATAGAAGAATACATTTGAAACTCCCATTTCAACATCCTACGGGTTATTTTCTGGATGTTTTCCTGAATTTACCTATCTACTGTGAGCCACGAGTTTGTTCCGGCCTCACATCCCTTTCAACGTCCTCTGGTTTATTCTGGGATGCCCTCCTCTACTCTTTGGGCCACGGGATCTTTCCAGTCTCACACCCCTCTCTTCATCCTACGGGTTTATTCCTGTGTCATCCCTTCATCTCAAAAGTCAACTAGGGTAGTTCTCAGTCAAGGTTAAAAGATCTGAACACTTACTGTTTCAATTTCAATAGCTACACTCATTTACCCAATGTCCAACAGTCAAGTTAAATTCACAACAGTATTGTTTCTTATTTTTTTAATCAATAAAAAGTTGGGACTGAAAAACATTGTCTGAAACCATTGTTTATAGCTTGTCGGTGAAGTAAACGATACAGTCAAGACTGGATTGTGGGTTGGCGACTGTTTCATCTATACCAATGCCGTCTGCCGAATTAACTATTACGTGGGTGGAGAAATAGTTACAGTTGCTCACCTTGACACCACTATGTACCTTCTTGGATACGTGGCTCGGCAAAATCTACTGTACTTGTGCGACAAGCACCACAACATCATTTGCTACACGTGAGTCCTCAAAATGCTTTTTTATTCATACTTGTTGCATAACCGTCCAGTTATAAACATTTGGATGTGCTGTTAATATCAATAAATGCATCCTACAATTGTTGGTGCCAGGTTGCTTTTGTCGGTCCTTGAATATCAGACAGCTGTAATGAGGAGAGACTTTGAAACCGCTGACCGAGTTCTTCCAACCATTCCCGTTCAGCATCGTTCAAGAGTTGCCCACTTCTTGGAAAAACAAGTTTGTGCTTCCCATATTTCACCAATCAATTCATTATTTGTATTTATATAAGAGTGTCAATACTTACAATTTAAATCTTTCTCAGGGCTTCAAGAGGCAAGCATTGGCTGTGTCAACGGATCCAGAACATAAGTTTGAATTAGCCCTCCAGCTCAGTGATTTGGAGGCTGCAGTTGGCCTTGCTAGGGAGATAAACAGCAAAGCCAAATGGGTGCAAGTCGCGGAGCTGGCCATGTCTCAAGCCAAACTTGGACTGGCTCAGATGTGCTTGCACCAAGCTCAACACTATGGTGGTCTTCTGTTACTTTCTACTTCTGCAGGTACCAAAATAAGTATCAGCTTGATATTTCTGTAAGTCTCTATTCAGGAACTAAACGCCACTTTTGGATTTCAAAAACTAAATCCCAAACCCTCACTTAATCTCACTCACCACAAAATTGCCGGAAATTCTGCTTTGGCCGGACTATTCAAAAAATCTCCGTGTAATACATGTTTTTGAAAGCTAAAAGTAAATAATAAATTAGAGTAAAGGCCGAATCGAGACATTGCTGAATACTAACAAGTTGTAGCAATCGGCTGGGGTCAGTAAAAGCCCACTCTCCTCCTGGCTTGACGACTTCCAAGTGCAACGATTGAAAACGCTTCAGGTCACGGCACTTGCGATCATTTTAAGAAAACGACCCTTATCCTACTAAAACAACATCAAATAAAATGTTACCTTGTTGCAACAAATTTATATATATATATATATATATATTGTGTGATGGAGAAATGAACAAAATTTCCTTTCTTTCTGTATAGGTAGGGTGTATGTAAAACTACCTTCCAATAAATACGGTGAATTTGATTTGAATTATCATTAAGAAACAATGGAACACAAGTGTGACCTAGAATTTAGTTAGATACTCTCCACTCGCTCACGTATCGTAGGTAGAATGTCGTATGTTTGTGATACCTTTTTAAATATTTTATAAAATTTTTTTTTTTATTTTTTTAAGGAAATGTGGAAATGATGGAAAAACTAGCAGAAAGTTCCCTGTCCGATGGTAAAAATAACGTCTCATTCCTCACTTACTTCTTGATGGGCAACTTGGAAAAGTGTCTTCAAATTCTCATTGACACTGGGAGAATCCCTGAAGCAGCATTCTTTGCACGGTAGGGTGTCGTTTGGTTTCTCAATTCCTTGTGTGTGTTTTACTCTATCGTTTGTTTATTCCTGTCGTCTACCTTATTGCTTTTAAGGTAGGTATATTTTAAGGACTAGTTAACTGCTTTAGTATGGAAACCACCCCTTTTAAACTGAAGATTAATAGGTACCACATTTTCATGATTTGTTCTATTGATGGTTTTAAAAATTCTTGAAAATCTGAAGTTAAATGTAGGTATTTCTTATCTGTGTGGAAGATTCGCCTTTATTGCCTGTAATCTCATCGTTAAGTTTGTGCTAAATCACTATGGGATCCAAATAATTCCATTTTGCGCAGTAGATATTTTGCCTTTTGAGTAAATTTTGCGTTATATTTCAGATTTTATTTTTCACCACAAAGACAGATAGGTCAGCCAGTCTTCCAGCTGGTAATATGGGTGGTTTCTATGGTAAGGTAGGAATAATGCATAAGTACCTACCTTCCTGGGTTTTTTTCCTCACTGATGTAATCTGTGAATGTAAAACCAAACCACCACGAAGTTTTGTTGGGTTTTTTTCCTCACTGATGTAATCTGTGAATGTAAAACCAAACCACCACGAAGTTTTGTTGATTTCCTGGGCGATTATGTGTTTTAAGGACTTACATGCCCAGTGAGGTCTCCCGTGTGGTTGACATGTGGAAAACCCTCTCTAAGGACAAGACGGGTCAATCACTCGCCGACCCGGCACAGTATCCAAATCTGTTCCCCAAACACACCGAAGCTTTGAAGGCAGAACAGTTCATGAAGAAGGAATTGACACAGAGGATTCCGGCTTCATCCTACAAGGATATAAAAGTAAGCAACGCCTAATTCCTCTTCAATTCTCCACTTTGTTTTTACTTTTCCAGTTGTTCATACTATCATCCTCATTGACTTTTAATCCGCAATAGATCCCCTGGGTAGCAGTGGAGGGTCTACTGAAATGCAGTGCCTAAGTCCCTCTCTACCACCATTTAAAAAAAATCCCCATTGACAAATTCTAATTTTATCCATGTAACTATTTTATAATTGGTCCATGATTTGTCTTTATTAGTTATTAAGTTTTCCTTCATTCAACAGCCCAACTACGAAAGGAATGCGATTGAAGAAATGAAAGAAGCTGAAGCTAGTGGTTTGTTTACTTACGATCCCCCCACCGCACCTCCTGCTAGTGTCAACAATCTTATTGATGTTTCTGGTAAGTGAATGATTGTTCGTTTTTTGTTGAAATACTGAATGGGGAATGTTGGAATTTCACGATATTATAAGTCATAGCCTCAGAGAGACGTCCTATAAAAAAATCAGTTGTTGAGAATGTGCCTCAAATCTTCGTATCACTTTCGAATAGCTCGATAGTGATATTGATTTAATGGATGAAAATGTCAAAAATCAGTATCTCACGAATGTTTAAAAAGAGTATTTTTTAAATTGACTTTCCATAGAATAAATTTGAATGAAATCGAATGATACAACTTACGAGTAGATAGTACAACCAACAGTTCACGCCCTACAAGGGTTTAATGCAGTCCTGCTTATTCGGGTATTTTAAATCTAGACTCTATAGGGTAATGGATCGGGTAATAGTCAGAAAACAGGAATTAGTTAATGTCAACTTAGATCAACCTCCAGTAATTTACACAGCTGCGTCCATTGTGCCTTTCCAGGCTGCGACTATGCACTCTTATCATTCATGTTCATTTTAGTTCTAACATTAAACATTTGTAGTATAGTAGTTTTGGATGTTTTATTTACCGTCTTGTCTAGTAATACACCTGGTAGTAATAAATGTTCACAACTGTGTCAAAATTAAACTAAACTTTATGAGTGGGGATGAACCCAAGGATATAATATTCAAACATAAACCCTCAAATCAAGTTTCAAAGCGAATTTTATTTGGCGAAGAAAAATACTTTAAATAAATTCTCTGTTTACATATAAATGTATAGGAAAATAGGAGCTTCTCAGGGTTGTAACTGTCACAGGTATAAATAATAAATATATACGACGGTAATACGGTAAGAATACTAAGTCGAATTCGCTAAGCTACCTAGGTAGTGTTCAGAACCACCTGTTCTTGGTAAAGTGTAACATCGACACTTAGTTAAATTCCGGCGGCCGTGGAAATAGTCAATACTATATTCTATATTATACGTTACAATATGCGGGAGGTAAGAAATGTTGGTGAGGAAGGGAAGGACAGAAGGCAGGCTTCCAACCCCGAGGTACGACCAGTATGTAGGTAGGTACCTAAAACTGATAAAATAAACGATACCTATATGTTTATTCTTTTGCACGTTCCACATGAGTAGTTTGACGTTTCATCAAGGTTTCTAAATTGTGGGGGCATACCGCTACGGTATTAGATTTGCCACACATGGAATTTTTGATGCAGAGTAGACTATCGAGTGCGTTGATGCAGCGGATTTTCCTGAAGAATGTTCTTCACCAGGCATGTGTCTGGGTCCTTGATGACTGGCGGATGTGCTACAGAATTAACGAAATGGTTGGATTCTTGAAGGAAATAAAACGTAAAAATAACGGCCCAGGGTATGGCGGACAATGCTTACCTAAGATGAAAAGTTGTTCCACCAGAACTCGAGGTTCTCTGAAGTCAGTGGATCGTGGAGAAGCGGTAAGAGAGACTTGCTTTCACGACAACTAAACTGGTTATTAAAACCATTCAAATTTGAGGGGGTTTTTTGTAAAAAGTTAAAATCTGAAGGGACGATACGGCCAGAGCGGAGTGCAGGTGGAAGATGAAGGAAGATGGGGAGTTGTGCTGGGAGGCTTGTAGGGGGCAGCAGCTTTCAGGTGAGAAAATTTTCCACATGTTGGAAAATCAACTTCTTCCTTTTCCTACTAAATACAGTCTCCGTTCATTTAAACAATATTAAACAACGGTACCAGGTTGTGAAGAACTAATTGAATTCCAACTGTCTTCAAAATAATTTTTTTGGAACTGTCGCTTGCTGAGTCCCAATATGGAAGGCAGTTGTAAAGGCCAACCTCACACCGCACGAATTCAAATGTAGTGGGAAGTTTAAAATTCATTCAGGGTACACAACTTTACTTGAGTTGATAAAGTTTTTTAACGCTTTAATTTTAATCAATTTCACTGCTTCATCAATGATTTTCAGAACCTTCCAATCGATCTGTGCCCAGCCCAGCTGAGATCTACTCGGATGCTCCCTCCCCTTCGAAGATCACCAGTGACGCTCGCCCACTGATAGCACCTACTCCGCTTGTTGCCAGATCACAGAAACGGCCCGTGGCCTTTGAAGATGATGATATCGAATTAGAAATCGAGAATATGAATCTGGATGACATTGACGCCAGTGTGAGTACCTACTTTTTAATTAATTCTTGTACCCAAAGAGCTTAGAAACATTTTTGAGTGGCATTTAAAGAAAGAAAACATTTAGATCCAGTTTCAGTTGAGGTTGTACGGAGAATATTCTATGAATAAGTAATATGAAGGAATCATGCATTTAGGAATAATCTGGAATGGAATACATAGATGACTTATTAATAGCTACCAACCATCTGCTTTTCATTATATACCTTTGTATTGCGCATCTTTCTGCCCTCTAGTAATTTCTGTTTTCCTTTTTTCAGGATTTGAACGAAGAAGATCTTCTCATAGATTAGGGAAGATAGTTTTTTGCGTTTGAAATTAGGCGCAAACTTTATTTATCCATAAACCAATTCACACATTTATGATCCACTTATATTTTTTGGGCTAAACTGTATAATACATTTAAATACAATGATTCCTACTGTATACGTTATCGTTCAAACGCCAATATGATGTACATAGTTTTGGCTGCAAATATAAAAAATGCAATATTATATATTTATATAGGTAAATTTTTACTGCGCTCGAGTAAATGAGAGTATTATTGCAGTTTCAGTTGTGTTCCATGCTTTTATTTTGTTATTTATAATAAACGTTTATGACTGTACATCGTTCTAATATTTTCACTTTTTGTCAGAACCGAATAAATTGAAATCATGTTATGTATTTCTAGTGCTGTTTTTATAGCGTCGCATCCTTGCACAGCCTTTTGGCTTTCATAAAAACTACGTTACACTTTCCAACCTTCCTGAAAATGGGTTGGACCTACATATTCTAATTCGTCGAGTTTTGTGTTACTCAAGTACAATATTATTCGTTAATGTTGAGGAAGGCCCTTTGCTATAGCAAAGCTTTTGAGGTTTTCAAAAAAGGTCCATGCTTGATACCTAATAGAACATATATTCTGTATTATATTTTAGTTATTTTTATTACTTGTAATCAATTGACCAACTGATCTTGTGATCGCTAACCATCCACTTCACGGGCAGAATCGTTGAGTTTGTTGTCAAAAGTTTAACTCCTGAACCTGATGCTATGATTTAAATCACAGTTTCATGGATTGTGCTGGTTAGCTCCTAGATGGTCTCCTGTGAATTTCAAAGAAAGAGACCTGTGCAAATGAACATAAACGTAGCACTATGAGAATTCCTACATGTGACATGAGGACTCCACCACTGTACCAACTAATTTCTCTTTATCAATCTAAATCGATTCGTCCATGCTGCATTGTTGTGCAAGTGGGGAAGCTACACTGAGTATACAACTTGGCATACATGATGCAATATGTGAGGCACCATGTGGAAGTACATTGTATCTAACTGTACTGCCCTATTTCTGAGAGGAAAAGTGAATAGCAGACGGATGATATTGGGTTGGGTGGTGCTCGTTGGCTCTTCAAGTTGTGAAGTTTCCACAGTCCCTCGGTTCATGTTCAGTGCATCCGGTGTTTCCGCTGCTCAAGGAACATGAACTTCCTGCTCCGCCAGAAGAGGAGGTGCAGCTTGCTCCGCACATGCGCTTTTTGGAACTTTAGCTAACCCAATTTATCCTGCCTCAAACTTCTGTAACCTTACACCTTACAAATTGTGGTTTCCTGTGATTTCGTGCCTATTTTCGAGTCATTTGTTCGTATTTTTTCAAGTGATTCTGCGATTTCCGAGCTTTTTAAAGTTATAAATTTGAATTGTCTTTTCCTTTATTAGGTCCGGGTGCTTAGTAAATGAACTAATAAAATAGAAATAACTAAATATTCCTGGGTGAATCACGAGAAGGTCGACTAAGAATAAGAACAAGAATGGGACACAAGGTTTTGCTCATGGTTTTGCTAAAGTACCGCCAACGTGACTCTATTTCATGGATCTTTGTGTATCCATGGTTACTGCTCCGATGTCCTTGAGCGTTTACGCTGCCATCTGAACTGAACAGCCATGGAGGTGCAGTTGCTCTGAACTGAACCAGCTTCGGTGCAGTAGTGGAAATAAAGCTACTTTTGACTGGGTCTCATCTAGAGCTCCGAGCCCAACGCATGCGCATTTTGAAATAACGTGCTATTCTTGGGTAAACTACAATCTGCGTAACCTTCTCTAAATTGTTTTCCCTTCTCCACTACGTTTGTTATCACATCTCTCTTTCAACATTTTCTGTCAATTATTTTCGAGTTCTGTCCCTCTTTTCGGAGTATGGATGCGATTTTTTTTTCTCCAATTCTGATTTGGAAGACTCCTCGGACGATGAGTAGGTACCTACTTTTTTTAGGAGTATTCTGATGTTGAAGATGAGGTGCTGCCATTGGCGTAGCTAAGTCATTTCTTATGGGGGAGCTACAGTCAAGGATTTCATTTTATTTTACAGTTTTTTTTTGTTTTTAAATAAGGTTTAAGCTTTCATATTCACAAACCTACATATTGATTATAGTATAGTACTATTAAGCAAAAATGTTACACGATCAACTAATCCGAACATTAGCTTTGTTCGCGCAGTGTTGGTTGGAAACGGTTGGCGACCAGGTTTGTGATTGCTTTAGTGCGCATGCGTGACCACCACCTAATTTCAAACCGTTTGTAACCGAATCTGCACTGCGAACGGGTTTGACTGAAATTAACCGTAGTGTAGCCTCCAAATACTGTAACCTGCTTGGTGGGCTCGCGTCATTTCATTTCATTTTACAGTTTTTTTACTGTAAACTTACAACCTTACTTCACTACCTTGTTGTGTAGAGGTAGCAACAACGCTACTGGGGTAGGTGATGTAGCCTGGCTCGAATTCAATTAAGTACCCACGGGTGGACGGTTTCTCTTATGGCCCATATAATTGATCTGTACGCTCCGCCGTGCAATGCACGGGTGAGATCTGCCTAGTAATAAATGCAATAAGAAAACACACATGAAAATGTCCCAATGTGTTGCAGACTCGTATGCAAGCATTTAAGTTCCTCAGACTGAAAAGAGAACGCGTTGCTGAAAATGTGCGGATGGCGCCTGATTTGCCATCATAACCGGGCCAAAATTTGCTTAGATCAGTGGCCTGGACGCTCGCTACGCTCTTTGATTTCGACTTTAAAAAAGAAAGATTGAAGTTTTGAAAGATCTTACACAAAGCAGTGTCCAATTTTTGTTGTTCAATAAAGCATTCGGTCCAGTTACCTATACAATGGGCTGTGTGATTATTAAACTAAAGAATTTCTTCTAAGATGTATCGAAAAAGGCTCCATATTAGGTATAATTGTAAAATGTCAACTCATTTCCATCATCAACTTCGTAACAACATTTTTGTTTTCGAATAAACAGAGCTTCATCCATGAAGCAGAATTAAAAACAAGGCAACAACAACCCTTGCTTATCAGTTACCAACTTTCACATGTTGTCCACTCGTACTGCATCAAATAAAGTAGGCATAATGGTATTCATAACTTTTCAGTCAAATTTTTGGCTTATTTTCCATATTTGTATCACTCAGACGAAATTATTTAATTATTTTACGACGAAAATGTAAATAATTACGTTCTCAACGATAAAGTAGCCGGTGAAATAATAAATTAAATCATTTTTACTGACCAAGAAGCTTACGGATTTTCATTGTCACATTGTCAGCACTGTCAATCAATGGTACGATGTTGTCAGTTTGTTTTTCTTTATTTGACAGGTTTGATAAGTAACTGCTTTATAGGACACTTCTTTATTTGAATTTCCCAACTAATTTTTGTGTATTGTTCTCAGTTCGGGAGTATATCTAATTTTGAAGATACTTATTCACCGTGACAATGGTTGGCAGAAAAGGTGAAGATGGGTTGCCGATAGTAGCCTGTGCTCGACGTTCCCCACCACTGGAAACCCATTCAATAGGATGTCAAGTGTCAAGGATACGTTTCCCCGTGGTGCCGGTCTCTCGGATTTCCACATTGTAAGACAGTTCTAGTTGAGAACTCGAACCGTCCTGAGCTCTGAGACTTGGGTACATACCTACTATACGTCTTCAGTAGGTGTTAGCCGGTTTTCCGAACTCCTTGTTTTCCGTTCTAGTAGTCCACAATCTAGACAATGGGGAACTACGCGAAGTCTACGGCCCTAGTCATCATCGGAGGGATAGCCATGTATTTCCATCTCAATTCCGGTGGTAAGAAGGCAACTAAGATGCCGCCGAAAGACCCGGCAGCTGAATCCACCCTAGTCAAACTAGCTTGTGTAAGTACTGTACCTTCTATACATTTTCGTACTGCTAAACTACAACTACTTATCTACACCTACCAACATAATTTAAACCTCTCGATTCAGCGCACAATGCACTTTTTATTTATAGAAAAACTACTGTCCACTATTTCTGTTGATCCCACTACACTCCAAAATTAGCTGCGGATAGTGCATGATGCGACTACAATAGAATATTTAATCGTACATTATAGTACTTACGAAGGTAAAACTCAGGCAAAGCTCTGATATAACCATTGGAATGTGTTCCACGGAGTTGAAATATCTCTGTATAACTAGTTTTGGAATTTTTTTAGGACCTTTCTAAAAATTGTTGCTACTTTCCTCCAGTAGGATACGACTGTGCTAAAATTAAAAAAATATGAAGGTACCTACTTCTATAATAATAACAAAGGTTAATTACTTAAGGTACCTACTTAAGTAATAACAAAATCGCTAAAAGGATGGTTTTATTGCTTAATTAAGAAGGGATTATTTGGAAAAATTTTGTTTGGCATCCATCCATTTTGAGCATAATTAATTGAGTTCAAAGATTCCAGAAAAAATGTGATAAATTATTCGAAATACATTCGCTTATTATGTAGGTAGATCCATAACCACCGCTCCGCATCCGTTTTTTCTCCGTGTCGGGAGCATTTTCTTTTCTTAATTTTATTCCACGGAAAATCATTTTAGTGCTTCCAGATTTAACCATGGTTTCTTGCTTATTTTTCATAATAGGTAAAAATGTAAAATCAATTTATATATATATATATATATATATATACATTCTTCATGTTGAAAAAGGCAATCGCCGAAATATCAATAATAATTGTGTAAGTTTCATTCTGTATTTGTGTTTCAATTTTCACTGCACATCTGTGCCAAAAGATATATATATATATATATATATATATATATACTAGCCGATCCGGCTCGTTCCGCTCGCCTCCACGTCCAGCCGGGGGGCAAGCCCCCCAGACCCCCCATTAAATTGCTCGCTTCGCTCGCAAAGTGTGGCATATAGGGAATGTTGCTCGCTTCGCTCGCAAAGTGTGGTGTGTAGGGAATGTTGCTCGCTTCGCTCGCAAAGTGTGGCTGTATACATGGAATGTATTACAATTGAAACATGTAGGGGATGTTGCTCGCTTCGCTCGCAAACGGTAGATCTCTAAGGGTAGGTTCAACTTCTGTGGGGAATGCTGCTCGCTTCGCTCGCTTGAGGAAGTTATACTGCCCACCCAACTTGGCAGACGTTAATTAAAATAGAAATTAACAATTTTGTCTAAAAAATAAAAAAAAATTTAGGGGTGGACTACCCCTAACATTTAGGGGTGGACTACCCCTAACATTTAGGGGGATGAAAAATAGATGTTGGCCGATTCTCATAGATACCGGATAAGCACAAAAAATTTCATCAAAATCGGTCAAGCCGTTTCGGAGGAGTATGGCAACAAAAACTGTGACACGAGAATTTTATATATTATATATATATATAAATAAATATATATATATATATATATATATATATATATATATATATATATATATATATATATATATATATATATATATATATATATATATATGTGTGTGTGTGTGTGTGTGTGTACACTCACAAGATTGTCAAGCTGGTGGTCCTTGACTTTCTGCTGATGGGTGGAAGTCCATTCTTAGACCAAAAAATGAGGAAGTGGTCCATGATGCTATCTTCAGATTCCAGTTTCTTGGCGGGTTTTTGCCTTTCCCTGGAGGTGCTGGCATCCTGACTCTAGGTAGCATCATTGGCGTCGTCCAGTGAGCATTCTAAACATCTTAAATAGCCTGACTGATATCCACCTGGCTGATGTGAATGTAACTGAAGGCTTTTACACATTCAGTCAACGAGCCTTGAATTATTTCCTTTGTGAAATAAGGACACCCTCGATCGCTTTGTTGATCGCTTGCAACGTTGGATTTGCCAAGTACGTTATTCTACTTGCTTGTACCTGTGACTGCTTGTAGATTGAGTTTAACATGCTTTTTAACCAATAATCTGGTGTGAATTGGTGGTAAAGCCCAATAAACTATATCTTTGGTCCCACCAGGCGCGTGGTTAAGGTAGATGATGGTGGATTTGTCTTAGGACAGCCCTACATCCCCTACCTTTCTGTGCTATGTACCTACCTTAGAGTTGACTTCATCACACACCCTTGCTGTAAACTGTGTGAGCCTGGTGCAGCCCTAGCAGTGCTACCAACCTGTTTCAGCAAAAAAATCCCCCCAAATTCACGAAAAAATCCCCCAAGATGAATCTGAAAACCCCCCAATTTTATGGTACCGATAAAAGCCATTTTTGAAACTAAATTGATCAATATTGAATTATTAAGTAATAAAAGGTCATATAACAAGGAAAACAACATGAAATAAATTAAAGAGCGGTTTACTACCATAAGGAAACGGAGAAACTCCAATACCAACAGTACATAGTTACTTTCTTATAGTAAATCATGTCATTATAAGAAACTAGAGGCCTGTTAGGGCTTGGCCCTAATCTAGAAAACGATCAAGATAAGCACAGAGACGGACGGCGACACTTGGGGCCGTCTAACACTGAAATCGGTCCGCGAAGTTCTTCACGATTTCAAAGATCATTCAAAAATAACTCTCCTACATGTTAGTAACTACACTACGTTTCTTACTTACCGTGCCAACTGTTGTTACTGCCACAGCCTATAATAAACAGAGAGTCTCCCTATCAAATTTCAACTTCCTACAGTGAACAGGAAAGGATTTAGCTCACTCAGCTGATCAGAAAAGACCCCATCACTTCACTCATCTCTTAATGTCCCAGAGAGTCATCAAATTTCAACTTCCTACAGTGAACAGGAAAGAATTTAGCTCACTCAGCTGATCAGAAAAGACCCCGTCACTACGTTTCTTACTTACCAACACCTGGGGCCGTGCTGATTCGGAATTATATATAAAGACGGTTCGGAATTATCTATAAAGTCCGCTAAGTTCTTCAGTTTCAATTTCTTCGTTCAGAAATAACTCTCCTAGATGTTAGTAACTACACTACGTTTCTTACTTACCGTGAATTGATGACAACTGTTGTTACCGCCACAGCCTAATAAACAACTCTCGTTGATAAGGACCGCCCAGAACACGATCAAGGCGGGTATAGAGACGAACGGCGACACTTTTGCAACAAACTTGGGGCCGTGCTGATTCGAATGTGCCGTCTAACACTGAAATCGGACCGCGAAGTTCTTCACAATTTCAAAGACCGTTCGGAATTATATATAAAGATACTTGATGGGCTAATTTCACACGAGTACTAAATTTGAATGGGTTAACATAAACATGAAATAGATCACCAAAACAAATTCGAACCTACTAGTATGACTAGTAAGTAACAGGAAAAAATACAAGTACACCTACAGTACTATGTATGTATCTAGAGTACATAACATAGAGATCCATTTATTTTTTTCTCCAAAATTTTGTGTCATGTCTTGTGTCCTATCTCCCGTGTGCGTCTTGTGTCGTTGTTCTGAGAGTATAATATAGTGGAGAGATCATTTTTTAATTTCTAATTATTGTGAAATTCACCGTTGATTCATATGTATGGCAGTCGAAAAATAATAGTAATCAAGGATTGGCAGTGGAGCCCGAAAATTCCCCAGAAATCCCCCTCCCCCCAGACTTCATCCTCCCTGGGCTCCGATGACCATAAAAATCCCCCGAGTTGGCAGCATTGAGCTCTAGCTGAAATGCCAAAATCTTCACTGAAGCCAAAGCTGTGAAGATGTGCCGCCTTCACATGTACCAACTGCCTAAGCTAAACTATGGGATAATGTTTGGCAGGAAAGTAGTGGGAAGGCCACATTCTTTTGATAAAAAGTTTGATCATCTCTGCACTATTGCCTAGGCTTCCCACCAGGTGTTCCTTATGCACCAAAAATACAACGAGTTTATCATGCTTGAAATTTTGCATGATTGAACTACTTGGTTTGAAGAGACCAGAAACCTTGTTCTGCCAATCAAAAGTGCTTTAAGGGTTGCAGACAAGCATTTAAAATTGGATAAATTTGCCCACAAAAAACAAATATCTTGTCAGACTTCCCACCTGGTGTTGCTTATGCACCAAAAATACAACGAGTTTGTCATGCTTGAAATTTTGCATGATTGAACTACTTGATATGAAGAAAACAGAAATCAACTTCTGCCATTCAAAAGCGGTTGTTTATGGAAAGCAAAAAAGAAGTCAAAATTCGCTAAATTTGCCCCAAAAATTCAAATAATTTGTCATACTTATCCAAAAACCAGAGAACTACGTCTTTCAATAAAAAACGGTTTCTAAATAATGGCAGATAAAATTTAAAATTTGCTAAAAAGGCACACAAAATGCAACTATTTTATTATGCCTAAAATGTTAAAATCAGAAGTAGTCGGTCAGCAGACACCAAAAAGCTTCGCCTGTTGATCAAAAGTAGCTGATAAAGCGTTCAGACGAGAATTTAAGGTTGGCTTATGTGCCTTTGTCTTTGCTCCTGCTTACTCTGGGTTTTGGCAATCCTCCACTGTTTCCGACCATTTCTTCGCAGCACTGCCACCGCACCTGTTAGAGCTAAGAGGTTGTCTTGGCTTTTAACATAGTGCACAGATGAATACCTCCAGCTCTTGAACCCAGTGGCTCCTGTTCTCTGATCACTGCATGTTAAAAAAAAGTCTGCCAAGTTGGGTGGGCAGTATAGCTTCCTCACGTATTGTAACGTGGACGTATAGAATTAGTTGAAATACGAGTCAAAATGATTGAATACAAAATACATCTGTATATACATGCTCGGAAGCAAATTAGGGCTATAATTCATGTTTTTATGTGAGAAAATTGTCTAAAGGTTAACCCCCACAGTTATTGAAAATTCATCGGAATCGATTCATTATTTACGGAGTGTTATCCACTATTGTTTACCTAATACTCAAGCAAATGCGATAAAACACAAAGGGCATCATCGTAGACCCAACAGCCTCTCGATTTTGATCAAAATCGGACCAATAGATGATGAAAACAGACTGATATTTAACCAACTACAATGACATTTATTGTAGGGAACCGTCTTGGAGATTACTCGCACAATCCTTGAAAAGTTCATCAAAATCTTCCATTAGACTCGGAGTTTTGCCGGTGTCAATTACTATTACCTAGTTTGGCGCATTCGTCGTGAATATTACTCAACCAATCGCAATATAATTTATAGGGCATTTGTCTAGAGCATATACCCAACTGCCTACCGAATTTGAGCGACATCGGATCAACAGATGATGAGAAATCGACGTCATGAGAAATACACTTTTGCGCATGCGTGAAGGCTACTGTTGATCCGACGGTATTGAAAATTATACGGGACCGTCTAGAAACTAAGCCTCACAATCCCTGAAAATTTCATCGAAATCGGACAGAAACTTTGTATAGTTTTGGGCGTAACAAGGATTTCCAACAGACAGACAGACACGGTTCCAAAATTGATCAGCAGGCTCTGAAACGCAAAAAGCAAGTGAAAATTTTGATTTTGGAGTCCAAATTTTTTTCGACTTCTATCACGAACACAATGCTTAAAAACAAACAAGCGAAATTGAGGGTGAAATTTTTTCAGAACTGCAGAGAAATGCCTAAGATATTCTGGAACTAAGTAAATTGAAACCATGTGAGCAGACCTGCTAGTCTGCTGAAGAATGTGATTGAGAACGTATTTCGATGGAAACACAATAATTTGAAGAATAAAATTTTGTTCAGCAGTAAAGAATTATGTTCAGAAGTTCTTGCTTTATTTAGTATTTTAGCTTCGGAGGATGAACAGGAAAGAAATTACAGTCCCTTCAGCCGATGAGGACGTCACAGCTTCTTGTCATTTTACCTTCTCTGGGAGGCTTCATGTGTGGCTTTCAACCAGTGTTGGGTGGGCATATTCTTATCGTCGAATACGAATACGATTGTAATCGCGATAATTATTCGTCGGTTCTGAGTCAACTGCGATTATATTCGTATGCGTGTAAACGTATTCGTCTGTCAGCGATTACACGAATACAACCCATAAAAATGCGTCATAGTCATCAATTTCAATTGGGCGTCCCTCCTATAATATGCGAAGCCTTGCTAATATTATCTAGCTTCAGAGGAACCTCCTATTGAAGTGTATTGAGACAAATAGGCTGGTCTCCAATCGGTGAATTGGCTTTAAAGACGTCCCTCTGAAGCTAGGTAATATTAGCAAGGCTTCGCATATTATAGGAGGGACGCCCTACTGAAATTGATGACAGTGACGCATTTTTACGGGTTGTATTCGTGTAATCGCCGACAGACGGATACGATTACACGAATACGATTGCACAAATACGAATATAACCGCAGTTGACTCAGAATCAACGAATAATTATCGCGATTACAATCGTATTCGTATTCAACGATAAGATTATGCCCAACACTGGTTTCAACACAGTAGGTCACCGTGAAAAACAAGTCAACATTACGTGCTAGGTAGATTTTTGAAATTAGGTTCGCCAAAATACGTAAAAATATAAGTTCATAGTCAAAAAGAAAAATAATCAAAATTTGCGCTTCAAGTTGGATCGATTCTCGATCAATACTAATATTAAAAATATCACAGTAGAAAATGAGCCATCTTTCTCGTTTAAGTGAAAGTAATACCACACCGTGCGACGAAAGCTTATTTAAACAATTTAATATTATGCGTAGATAAGTATGTATCATAAATTTGATGAGTCGGCATAGGCGTTATACGACTTTCCTGTTCTCTACCGTAGAAACTGCTGAAAATACCTTTTTGAGGAAAATAATCATGAAAGATAAGAAACCACTTAATACGAGCAATTTGTATCAGGTAAAGATAGTACAATATATCGACCTTGTTAGGGTGGATAAATATTTCAGAGCGTTGGGCAATGGAGACGTTCATTCTGTACACGATATAGACTAATGATAATGACTGTCTATTTCGCTCATTTTACGTTAGCCTTTCGTAATCCATTTAGAGTAAAATTATCTTATCTTCAAATAGGGATGGGTATCGATGAACAAAACATCGATGTTTGCACATCGATATTTTTTTTCAAGAAACATCGATGTCTAAAAAAACATCGGAGAAAAAACATCGATGTTTTGACACATCGATGGTTTTTAGAAAACCAAAAGAAAAAACTGATTTTCTTAGAAAACTTGCGGAAAAAAGTAGTTCTTTTCAACAATTTTGTTAATAGTACCTACATAAGTAAAATCGCAGTAAAGTAGAAAGAAAATGTTCTCATTAAAACACTGAAAAATTGTAAAGAAGTTGTAAAAAATTAAATGTTTGTTATACAATTTCCAGAAACGCGAGACAACGAATTTCATGATAATGAATGATACAAACACTGATAACAATATGTGATAACGAATCGACATTACCGTAGTACGATTCAAACACATCGATGTTTCTTGAATCTGTACAGTATTATTTTTATAGAAGAATAATAAACAACCAAGTAAGCATTTATAAAACAAGAATAATTATTGTTCAGGTATAAAAGAACCATAATTTTTACAATAACAAAAGAAAAAACACATTTGAAAAAAAAAAAAAAATCGATGTCTGGGGAAAAACATCGATGTTTAAAAAACATCGAAGAGTAAACATCGATGAAAAAACATCGATGTTTGGAGGAAAACATCGATGTTTTTGAGACATCGATACATCGATACCCATCCCTATCTTCAAATAGGTTAATCATCTCGAGTTACCTGTAGGTCGTAGTCTGTAATTTGATGTTACGGAGCACGTGATTTAAGAAATTTAATAACTTTATTTTGACATGGATATGTCTTTGCTCTGGGGGGTGAAACAATTTCAGTGTTTTTCACGTACAACCCAGCCGTTGCTAGGGGAATGGAACTTCCGCAGTTTTCATCGCACAAAAATCGTTCGCCACTCGTTGGAAAGCGCTTGAGTTATGTGATAAATGTTCACATCTCAAGCTACCAATTTCCCCCTCCTTACGTACCTGGCTACATTCCTAAACTAAGTTGATTGGACTATAAACAATTTTAATAAGCCGGTTACAATATTCTTAACGTAAAGCAATAGCATCATTTACTCCACTCCATAGGAAACATTTTCATCCCCTGACAACAGTCGACTGTTAACAACAACTCATTGCGTCTGTATTGGAGAAATAACTTTAATTTATAGTATGCTTTTTGTGCCTCCAAGAATGATAAAATAAATTCTTTATCCTACATTTCGTCGCCTACAGTCCAAAGTTAAAGGATTTGTTTACAACTCTCGAGGACGACCGTTATGAAATCCCCAATCGAAGACATATCCATGTAACATGGCATCTGCTTGTAATGCAGATAGTGGAACTCGTTTACGAGTTTCGGTACGGTTTGACATGGATATGTCGCACCCATCCTAGAATAAGGGTACAACTCAAAAATTGTCATTTTCGGCAAATCGCATTCAAAGTTTTCCTTCCACACCATTGGCTACCCGTTCTTTGGAACACGATGAACATAATTTATCTTTGCGAAACTTGTTTCCTACATTATTACTCTAACGCCCCATGGTGAATAAATAGTTTTTTTGCCAGTGGGAAGGGAGTGGGGGGAACGGTTTTGTTGATTTTATAAGAATTTTTGAGTTGTTCCAACTCAAATACTGAAATCTCACCAGTCAGGATCCAAAATGTTCAGAAAAGAAAGACACAAGTTAAAATTGTCCACACAACAAGGAAACAACTCAAAACGAGACACAGACTGATTGATGTCAACTGAGTTGTGTCTTTCTTCCTAGGACGTGAATTGGTTACTCCGTCCATAGAAGAAAGACACACGCACTCTCTAGCGGAATTAGAGTGCCCTAGACATATCTCCACCTTCTACAGACAAACTAGACCGTTTCTACTTCTCAGAACCACAACTAACTCAAAAATCGCGATTTTTGAGTTGTACCCTTATTCTAGGACGGGTGCGATGTCTTTGCTTTGGGGGGTCAACCAAAAATTTTACCTCATGTACGGATCGACACTGATGAAAAGAGCTTCAAACTGCACTTCTAAAAAAGAAGTTACATTAAAACGATTATTCACGAGCCGAGCCAAATTAAAATTTTTTCGATTGTGACATCTATTTACTTGTCAACTACTTAGCCAGAATTTTCAAATTCTCTTAAAAGAGAAATCGGAAGATCAATTCAGAAAACTCGGCGCTCCGCGCCTCGCCAGGGGGCAAGCCCCCTGGACCCCCGGTTACCTCTATTTACATACTTCGGACGAAATTATTGAAACACAGAATGTGTTTGCGTTGTCGCGCAACCAAGTGACAACCAAACAAGCGTCATTGTTAACTATTCATTTATAACATCAATTTATATAGTTATAGTATGAAACTACGAAAATTGCGTTGTCGCGCAACCAAGTGATAACCAAACAAGCGTCATTGTTTACTATTCATTTATAACATCAATTTATATAGTTATAGTATGAAACTACGAAAAAAAATACGAAATAAATTCGTGATAAATCAAAAGCTTTCCAACGAATGGTGAACGATTTCTGTGCGATTAAAATGGCGGAAATTCCATTTCCCTACCAACGGCTCGGTTGTACGTGAAAATCATCCGTCACACATTTCGTTCCCATCCCGCGTTCCATTTTCGGCTAGTTAGTCCATGGCTAAAACACATTCTGTGTTGGGAAAAAAAAAAAAAAAAAAAAAGAAAGAACGAACAAATTCTTGTAGAAAATGAAGCTATTGCAATTGCTCCAAAGATTTCAAACTACAATTTTCTTCATAGAAATCCTTAGGATTGAGATAAAAATTCCGTTCTTGCACCAAAAATTCAAGCTTTCCAAATGAAAAGATGAATTCGTAGGTCATAAACGTTTGGATTTTTTTTCATGATTTTTATTTGTTCAAAACTTAGTATCAGGCATCTCAAAAACGCTCTCTAAGTTTCACTTCGATAATTCTAAAATGTTGGCAAAAAGTTAGTTGTGGGGAGGGGGGTTACTTTCGGCATACTCACCCTGTTTATGTACTTGGGTAGATATTGAGCGGGTTAGGTCCTAGATGGTCCCAACTATTTGGAAAGTTCCATGTAAAATTTGGTTAACTCTATCATACAACACAACTGTAACATCAATTAATACTACAGACTCCCTTGATCACAGTTATTCAGTTGGAACGACCTTCAAGGAAGGGGAGCGCCTTGAATCTTCGATTCCTCCGAGTAATTGATTTTACGGAGAATGGAACTTTATGTAGATCGAGAAGCTATGAATATCGAGATCATGTTGCCGGGATTAAAATGAAAGTTCACGAAGAACCAATCGTAAATCCCTTGTTTGATGAAAGCTGATAGATATTGACTAGACTTTGCATTTGTTCGTGACATCGTTTCATTTGTTCGTAACAGCCGCACTTTCCATATGCGCCTTCTTTCGTGAAATTCATCCATAAATATAATTTTTACGAATAACTCCAACTTTTCAATACCGGTAGGTAGTTGAATATTCGATATATTGAATGTTTTATGGATGATTAATCAGAAAATGTATTTATTTAGATATTATGGGTCAAACCCAATTACAATGTTGTATAAAAAAAACCAGTATTGAAGGAATTGTAAAATAGATATGATAGAAATACAGAACAATATGATAGGTTGAAATGAGGATTTTTATAAATGACGAAAATTCTAGACTCTGTTTATGGCACAAACTTTTTAAACATCAGAAACGCTTGCATACGAGTCTGCAACACATTGGGACATTTTATGTCTTAAGTATGTGTTGCAGAATCGTATGCAAGCTCTAAGAGCCACTCAGCTGATCCGGACCCTGGGTATCGTCAAGTAAATGTCCTAAAGAGGCTACATACGAAATTACAGCTTCCTAGAGTGTAAAGTATAGAAATTACCTATTAAAATGATTTAACCACCACTTCACAAATCAAACCGTTCTCGCAATATTCGGATCACCTGCTATGAATCAAATCATCGAAACACCAGCTCAATGAAATCATCAGAAATTAACAAGCGGTTGCATCATCATGTTCACAATATCAATAAATTATTGAAAATGAACACCTGTGTGTAAACAATTATTCATATAACCATGGTCATAACTCAGCTTGCTGGCCACGCACTTCGCAGTAGTTAACATAATATGGTTGGATAAATCGAGAGCTTTCGAACGAATGGTCAACGGATTTTGTGGGATGAAAAACGACGAAATACCATTTACCTAGCAACGACTCGGTTGTTAGCGGAAATCATCAGAAATTTTTCATAACGCTTTCTTCGTCACACTTTTTGAGTTATGTACCATAGTAAAGATATAAAATGTCAAAACCATCTGGGTGTTAGAGAACATGTCGGCTTCTGGTTCTTGACCATGTTGGTCTTCCGAGCCATACGCGTTAACGCGTTGGTAGCAGCAAATTAAATATAAATTAAAGATTGTGAGCGGCTAGAATGCTGATGCCTATTCTACTTAGTAGTTCTAGACAGTCGATCTTGCGCAAATTGAGGTGATACATGAATGCTCAAGAATCCCATCAAAATCACATTTTTTTTTAAATTTTCCCCAAAATCAATTTTTTTAAAACGATTTTCCTCGTAATTGTGAACATATAAATCGCTCTGCAGTCATCAGAAACATCTCAAAAAGTTTTCAGTTTTAATAAACAGTCTCAAAATTTTCTGTTTGGATAAGCGTGATGTAAGTGCACGATTCAATATACTTTAAGGATATGAATCACGGAACGTTTCCCAGAATAGTGAGATATGATTGTCCTTGAATGAGCAGACGTAGGTAAAGAATAATAATTTAAATGAATGTGATAAGTGAGAGAGCGTAGAGTATGACGTCTAAGAATATAGGTACTGGTACAAAAGATTCAAGAGCAAAAACACAAAATAATAACAAAAATCTGTGATCATTTTTTGAAGTATGAACATCAGAACTTTGTTGGCCATATCAGAGAAGAGCAATACTTTTTAGCAATAGATTTTTTTTCGATTTTCTCCAAAGTTAAGTAAGTGTTATGATAGCAGTACGAAGAGGTTCAGAAAGTTGAAAAGATGATTAAATCTCCAAAAATTGATTGTTGAAAATTGGCCTAAAAATGAGTTGCTAAGTGAATTTCCAAGTTATTTCTGCATTTTTATCCGTTTCATTGATATTCGAACGCTCCAACGAATTTTTGAGGAAATTTTTTTTTTTTTTTTTTTTTTTCAATTTTTTCAAAATGTTTACCTACAAGTCTCACCGGGCGAACCGTTTACTAGGGGAAATTACAAATGGCCATATTTCCGAAAGTGCGGTGCCACCTTGAATTTCGGACTGATTGTGCACAGATGTAGTACGAAGAGGTTGACTCCTCAAAAATTCGTTGGAGCGTTCGAATACGAGTATCTATGAAACGGATAAAAATACAGAAATAACTTGGAAATTCACTTAGCAACTCATTTTTAGGCTAATTTTCAACAATTTCAATTTTTTGGAGATTTAATCATTTTTTCAACTTTCTGAACCTCTTCGTACTGCTATCATAACACTTAACTTTGAAGAAAATCGAAAACGAAAATTTATTGCTAAAAAGTATTGCTAACGTCTCTTGGCAATATTTTCTATTGCTGGGATCTATTGCTAACTTCTCTGGTGTCGATTATCACTGTACCTGAATGTGGCAGTATGGGGAACTGGCTGATCCTTTAGAGACTAGCTGCTTAACGATTCGTAGTTTCGTTTTTTACTTACGTAGATTTGGCAACACTGGGGACTGAGTGAAGTATTTGATGGTCAGGAACTACTCCAAATGGCAATACGGAGAGTCCAAGTTTAACTGCCTCCAACCCGTCCCCTCCCCCTCCTCACCACCACCCACTTTATTTATTCTACATTTGAAGATGAATCTAAAACGTCAAATGGTAAATCTCCTATATTTACCCCTCAGCGGCGATACGACCTATCTCGAGAGAGATGATCTGATTGAGATCTCGTGAGATGACACATATTTTAAAAAGCTTCTTTGCGTTTTTTCTACAATAATAGGATATAGATTGCGAATGAACGTTCGGGGTCAGCAAGTGCAGTTTGTGACGAGAGCACACGTTGGGGTTACTGGGAAATCTGGGAATGAGGTGGCGGACTCCATGTCTAACTCAGCTCGACAGGACGGACACATTTTAGATATAAGTCTACCATTCACTGATCTCTACGTGACAGCACACAGGACACTAAAAGTACAGTGGCAACAAGCTTACGAGGAAGCACGCTTAGGTATACAATACCGCTTGATGAATCCTTGAGGATCTGTGAAGCCGTGGTTTTCGAGGTTTGAACTCAGCAGATCGGAGATCAGAGTGATTTGCAGATTGCGTTCCAATCATGGGCTGTGCGGCGCATATCTGCACCGTATTGGACTTCGGGGCTCCCCGAGCTGTGAGAATTGTGGAATGGAAGAAGAGACAACAGAGCACATATTTATGGAGTGTCCAGTTTACCACCAACCTAGGCAACACATGCTCGACTCCATTTCTCGTCGCTTGGTTACTCCCCTACACTTTGCCCAACTTGTACACTCGGAAATCCTACCAATTTACAAAGAACTATGTGCGTTCATTAACAAAATTAATGTAAAAATTTAAGTTGTATAAAAAAGTTTTATTATTTCAAAAAATAATGTTAATCAAAAATGTAGTATGTATTTTTTCATTTTTGGTAATTTAATTTATATGCAATAAAATGCTTCATGGCTATGGCAAAAGCAAATGCCAAATAAAGAAGAAAAAAAAAATGATCCACAGATGATGGATACACCCTCCCTAATAAGAAAGATCAAATTTTATCATATTTCCGCCTATCACGTTTCACGTAAGAGCTTGATTAAATTCGAATGATCTTATATGGTTTTTGACAACAAAAAAACGTCCGTTCAATTTAGTTTATTTGGGAGTTGGACATTTGAACTCGCGTCCCTAGACGTCACAGAAATTGCAACCGTAAATCAACGCTGTAAAATAGTGTACAGAATAACTGTGGGGCCCACCTAGTTGGTAATAACCTTCCAAGACCAAGTCCGCACAACCTTAGTTTAGAAAGCCCATACACTTTATAGGAAATTTCACGCCAAACTGAATGAGGTCAATGGCAAATCGACACGACATAGATTTTAAAGTTATGAGCAGATATTCGCCAAAAATACTGTGTGCCTGTGTGTATTGGACGCTGAATCAGATCGGATTATGTTCACAGCTAGATTTACCATCCTTGCTTTTCCGCCATTGGCTTCCTCCACAGAGAACTGGAGAGTGGTGCAGTAGCTATTGAAACACGTGAGGACGTCTAGTATAATGACTGGATAAAGTAGAACTATGCTATCATCAACACATTTCTTCATTATTTGGGTTTTTTTGCCAAATTTACTTTTAATTATATTGAAAATTTCCTCTATAACGATGTCGCTCGTAATAGGACTGAGCGGATTTCCCATGGCTAATTTTCATAACCAGGGCAGGTGGTATTGATGTAAACATGGAAGTTGCATCGAAAGATACGAATCTGTTTCAAGGACTCCTTTGAATTCTATGACAATTCATGGAACAATGACTTCATCTCATAAGAATTCTTTACATTGAACTCACTGCTCACTGTCATTGCTTTGAGGAATGCGATTAAGTGTTGGCTGATATTGTAGGTTATAATCTCAGCCAATAATAACGAATAAAGCCAATAATAATAACGAATAAAGAAACCTTATTCACGATACTCATAACAGGACATTCTACTTCTGGAGCAAGTACATAAAAACCAGTCATGGTGACTGCAAACGATTTGACACGGTAGCTTACCACAACAGACTTTTCAAAGGAATAAAGGTGATAGTCCGTGAAGAGTCGATATCTCGGGTAGCTGTAAAAGTTTAGATTTTATCTCGTGGAATCGCGCGTCGATCAGAATGTTATCTACTTGTTCGGGCATAAAACATTTTTTTCGTTGATAGAAGATCTAGGTATGTGGAGCGAAGAAAGAAGTAAAAGAAAGTGGACAAAAATAGATAAATAGAAAGTAGATCGGAATAGAGGGAAAATGTTCCACAGTCATGCAGCAATATAGTAAATGATCTTTTCGTGTTTATCCTCAATTGTTTAAAAATAGAGTACATTGTGAGTATAGAAATTGTTAACACTCGATTTTATGGCAAAACGCTTCAAATTATTACGCAAATTGTATAATTCTTGGACGAAGTCTAATAATTAGCTATCTAATTCAGGGTGGTCCCCAACTGGAAAAGTCAATCCTGGAATTGTCGAAGAATTCTTTGCGTCGGAAAAAGTCAGGAAATTTCGCAAAAACCACCAAATGTCAGGGAATTTTTCAAATGAAAACCTTGTGTAATTATTTGCAGCGTTTTAGCGAATTTTCTTAGAAAATAAAGCTATTGCAATGGCTCCAAACATTTTAAAATAAAAATTTTCAAAAAATTTCTTCATCGAAATCTGTTTTGAGGCATTCTGAAATGATTCCTGGATTTTAACGCTTATATATATATATATATATATATATATATATATATATATATATATATATATATGTATGTGTCATTCCGGACGATAACTCTCGATAGAATTGAGATTCTAAATCCAAAAAATCAAGCATTTCAAAAGAAAGGATGAGTTCGTTGGACAACACTTTTTGAGCACATAAAATTGGTCAAATTTCAAGAAATGTACTCAAAAAATCATTAAAAATAGCTAAAAACGGCTAAAAATTGTTTAATTCATATTTGCTGGTAGAATATTGCTCAAATAAAATATATTAACTATGAAATAGGACATTCAAAAATTTATGTAAAAAATTATGCTGAAAAATGTACACAAATTTCATTAAAATTTGCTAAATAATCGATGAAAACTGCAAAAAAGCTAAAAATTTAAAACCTCCATTTGAACTAGAGATTATTATTTAGAATACGCTTTTTGCAATAATATCAATAGTTAATAATTTACTTGCACTCAAAAAGCTCAAATTTCAAAACAATCTATTATTATATAATACGATGATTTACGAAAATTCGCTCATACGATCATGGTGCGTGACTGGAACTTTTAGGTATATTCTACCTCTTAAACAAACAAATTTCAACAGCGTACTTTATCTTAGGCGTATTATTTCGCAGGCGGGTTATACGAATGTCAAAAATAATTATCAAGAGTGGTGGTTAAAATGTTCAAAGAGTAACAACGCTACACGCAGATACATTGTGTATGGATGTGTCATTGGCTCCCCTTGTTACTACATCACCTAGTGTAAATCATAAGATATGTGAGAAAAATCATCGAAGTATTGAACTAGTGTGCTTTGAAGTAGTGGACTGATCCAGTGAGAGACCCAACAACTTGTTTGTATACGTAAGCTAGGACTTCTCAAGAGCGTTAAGGAGAAATTGGCCCATTGAAATGTGGAGTCATGTGTAATCAATTCACAGCATTCCAGCGAACTATTTTTGTGGGGAGGGAAATCAGGTAGTTATATTATCTCTGGAAACGACTGGTTGTGGGTAAAAAAAACGTGAAATTGTTTGCTGTCGGAGTCGGACGAAAATTTGGAACTACCTACCCCGAAGCTAAGAAATATCTGTCTCAAAAAAAAAAAAAAAAAAAAAAAAAAAAAAAAAAAAAAAAAAAAAAACGGCGCTTTGCGCCTCGGTGGGGGCTCCGTCTACCTTCACTCCCCGGTTGATTCTTTTTCCATTCTCCGTAAGGAATTGCAAAACCGCAGAATGTGTTTTTGCGTTTTTAATGTCAATTTTACCTCATTTTATTTTATTAATAACCAGGTAAATCATGGATTGTATCCATAAACTAACCTGCGCATAATAATAATGTTTAAGAAATAACATGGACTCTAGTAATCCTACGCATAGCAACAGTTGTTAATTATAAGCGAAGTTTTGCTTCAAATATGTTTATCGGTATCGCATGTCGTTTTTTCGTTACGTAATTTCGTTTCGGTTTTTAACCGGTTGGTGACCGCAAAAACACATTCTGTGTTAACATTTTTTTCCCCCAACTGAAATTATTTAAATTTAAATTTGAACTTCAACAAATCGCTTCAGATCACAAATTGAGAGACCGTGAAACACTAAATTTAAAGTCGTGCAGCTTGATCGTACGAGCGAATTGTCGTGAATTATTGTATTACATTTAAGTACAATACATGCGCTTAGGTAATGTTACGATTTGTTAAGGCAATGTTGTAATGTTATGGCAAAAAACTTATTCTAAATAATGGTCTGCTATTCTAAAAATTATTCAAGATTAATAGCTTGTTCAGCAGTTTTTATTGGTTTTTTAGCACATCTTAATGAAAATCATGGACATTTTTTTGGTATAATTTTGTGCGTACATTTTTGAATGTTCTAATTTATAGTTGATGAACTTTATTTGTGTAATATTCCGCTAAAAATATAAATTTAGCAATTTTTAAACGTTTTTGCCATTTTTGGTGCTTATCAAGCTCTTTTTTCTAGATTTGAACAATTTAAAGTGCTCAAAATGTGCTGTCCAACGAAATGTGCTGTCCCTTCTAATGAAATAGCTCATTTTTTATTTGAAAACTCGCTAAAATGATAAAATTTGTCCTTGATATTTTTTGTCAGGGAAATTTGAAGTTCGGTCAAGGAAAACTCAGGGAAATGTCAGGGTATGTATGTATATAGTTTTGATGAAGGATGAAAACACTCGCGTGTAATATTAATTTGAGGTATTAAGTACAGATGGTTGGGAAATATAGGAAACACATAAATATGACTTACAAAAATGAGAGAATATTTCGCCGTTTCGGCGTCGTCAGCTCTAGTAAAAAAGTAGTTGAAAAAAAAAAAAAAAAACTATATATATGTATGTATGCATATACCGCTACCGAAGAGTAATCATTTAAATTAAATAAACACATCTTTGCAAGTATTTAACACGAGCTGACCCACCAAATGAAAGTTAATTCTATACAATAAATCACCTACCTACACTTCAGAAATCATTCTACAGGTGACAAAAGTTAGGTACAATAAACCCGGTTTCGAAAAGTGAAAATTCGATTAGAATTATATCAACCGATACGAGCGTCGTAGTTACAAGGCGATTTTCGCTGTTCTATCCCTTAGGGAGAGCAAACAGATGTACGTACATAACCGAGCCGAGTGGTGTCATTCGATTCTTTGGGATGATGTCCATAAATGAGACTCAAAAAAGCATTGCTTAACCTTGAAACTTTCCGAGATCTCGATTTTTCAATATTTCAGTCCTTAATTTTTACCTGAATGAATATAAACGTTTTTACTGACAAACAAAATACATTACATTTCTGAGTTGAAGCACTTGCAATAATCATGGTCACTTCCGACCGTCTGATGTGAGCTTGCCTTTAGATACTTACATCAATACATTATTATTTATTTATATATACCTACATTCAAATGGAATGAATCGTGCTTGAAATTAAATTAGTTCGAATCTTAAAAATAAAATTAGAAATAGCTTGACATAGGTAAGTTTTGCATAAAAATTTTCAGTGAAATGAACAGAGATACGGCAGATTGAAATAAAAAAATCTAATCATTTAAGGTTGAACGAAATTAATCTCAGGTACGAGAGAAGAAAGTAAACACATAGTAAAACATAGAAATCAGTGAAAACCGTACTCTATCATAGCTTTATGCCTTAGATCCCACGCCACAGTATAACCAGGTTCGGGTTGGCTGATTTAATTAGCCTCAAATAATCATTCCAATCTATTTTTACCCTACCTAGGTAACGGCTTCTCACATTTATCATAGCCGTACAATTCCCAATGAAATGAAAATCGTTTTCAACGTCGCCACTACTACATAATTCGCATGTCCGATCGTTGGTTTCATACGGCCTGTATTTTAACAACAAGATGTTCCCTCTAATTTTGAAAAACCATCTGCTATGCTGGAAGTCTTTAAACTCACCCAATGGCACAACGACATTTTGAGATCTAAACGCGGCATACTGGTTCTGAGCGTTAAAAGCCCTTGGTTCAAAATCTGATTGAAATGCGTTATTAATTATATGAGCCTTCTATTAATCATTGTATTCCATTCACTGAGGCCCTCGTGTACGTTCAATGGAATGTTGTACTTTCCTCTCAGAATTTCCCACTCTTTTACCTAATTCATTTTTTTGCTGAAAAGTGTAATTGGTAAACGATCCTCAGATATTTTCATTACCTTCAGTATATAATTACAATGTATCTGCAGCGTGTACACATAGAGTTGTTTCAAAGTGGTTTCCAGAAACACCTTGTAATTCGGTGTGCCCTTTGGCAGTGAAAATACCATCTTTACGAAAAATCGTAAAACAGCTTCTACATAATCTGTTGTATGCAGACGATCTCAATATCTTCGCAGTGGTGAAATCGGGAGAGGACTGCGAGCGGATTCTGTCGTCTCTGAGTGCTCTCGATGGATAGTGTAAAAAGAGCGAACTGACTCTTAATATTAATAAATGTTCAGTGGTCTCGTTCACTCGTTCATCCTTGCCGATTGTGATGGATGATTCGATTGCAGGACAGATCTTGCATAGAAATGCATGATCCATAGTTATGGATCTGGGAGTCCTTTTTGACCACCGTCTCAGTTTTTCTGGCCATATTGAGGACATGTTCGCGAGCCATGAAAGTGCTCGGTTTTATAAAAAGAAGTCACAGGGATTTCTCAGATCCTGCTGCCTTATCGATGCTGTATACTTCGTTGGTCCGCCCATTGCTTGAAAACGCATCTTTAGTATGGTCTCCATACTTCCTGAATTCAATGGAGATGATAGAACGAGTGCAACGCCGGTTCCTAAGAGATCTCTCTTTCGAAATGGGCAATAAATGGGAAGAGTTTGATTTCTTGGAAAAGCTGAGAGTAATGGGCTTAGGAGGCGACGTGAGCTAGCAGACGTAATTTTCCTACATAGATTGGTCAAGGGAGGAATTGACTGTCCTTTTCTGCTCTGGCACTTAAACTTTCATGTGCCGCCCTATCCAACTCGCCACATGCAAACTTTTTTTCTCCCAACTGTGACGACCAGCTATTTGCATGGTGGGCCCCTGGTTAGATGCCAGAGGGAGTTCAACCGATTGGTGGGTTTATCGTCGAATGTCGACCTCCTTTGTTTAAGTGAGCTGGCGTTCAAGAGACATTGTAAATTGTTGTTATAGTCGAAAATTTCTTAAATTATTTATGTTACCCCCATTCTTCAAAGTGTTTTGTTGTGCTATTTATTATTGTTGAGAATTGGTAATTTCTATTTTTTCCCCCATATAAAGCTTGTTATTCTTTGTTGTGAGATTAATGCTATAGAATCTAACGTAGTATTTTTTAGTAAAATTTAGATTAAAATAAATATTATTATCATAAAACTGTAAAATGGGCAATTTCGCCAGTAAATAAAATTAAATAAATAAAAAATCGCTATAATTAAAACCCCACACCTGAGATAATTAACATAAAATCGAGCGCGTTACAGCATCGAACACCTTTAGTTTCTCCGGAAACGAAATTTTTGGATACGACATAAATGGCCTCCAAATGCTTGCGATTGCAAGTCTTGCCGGGGAACTTCTTTCACTTAAATGGGGAGTATACAAAACACCCAAATATGTGTACCTGTTGACAATTTCAATTTCCTGGCCTCTGTACCTCCATATCTCCTTCACACAAAGTCTTCCACCATTTCTGAATACCATTATCTTTGATTTAGATAAATTGAGCTCTAGACCCCACATTAAACAGTACTCTCCGAGTCTATTGATCATCCTTTGCAGTCCAATTACGCTAGAGGGTAGGAGAATAACGTCATCTGCGTACGCCAAGTGACGTACTTTACGATCACTCACCCATACACCCTCTCCCAAAAAGTCGTGACGATCGTTCAAGAAAATGGCGAACAAATTTGGCGAAAGCAAGCAACCCTGCTTCACTCCTGTATAGGCTTGAAATAATTCCGTAATAGATGAGTTATTAAGCTCATCGGCAGCTTCCGTGCTTAATTTTTACCGTTAGGGTTGATACCAATTGATGCCAGTTTTCAATAGCATCCCCGGCCAATGTATGGTTTTTGATCCAAATTTCATTAAGTTTGGTCAAGTATTTTATTTATTTATTTACGGGCAAGCCCAATGACTCATAGAAACAAAAAACCAAAGAACATACAAGAAATACAATACAGAACACAATACTAAAATAATAATTCAGAATATAATGAGGAAATTAACAACAAGTGAGACCAGGTAAATTAAGATAGGTATGGAAAATAACAGTTCCGGCAAACAACACTGCCAACAATAAAATATATTAAGAAAAGCTCAACGGGGAGGAGGCGATCAGCTTTTTGAGAGAAGCAAGAGAATTATGAAAAAAGTCAAATTCAGGGTGTAAACCAATAAGTAGGTTAGCGGAGCGAGGCAGCCGCTGCAGAGGACTGTTCCGTACGTAGTTCGTCGATGAGAAAGGGATGTGCAAGAGGAGAGGAGAGCGGGCCAACAGACGAGGCACCCGGAGACCGATCATGGAGAGCAAGACTGGGCAATCGAGCTGGTCAATTAGTAGCTTGTGCAGAAGAGCGAGGTCGGCCATAGAGCGACGCCTCTCCAGAGGCAACATACCACAAGTATCAAGAAGACTGGCATAACAGACCTCACTGGAGGGAATGCAACAAATCGCAGAAACTTATTCTGCACTCTCTCCAGGGTGTACTGATGAACGGCGTATCGGGGTGACCAAACAAGAGAGGCGTACTCCAAGATCGGGAGCACCAGGGCCTTATAAAGCAACACAATGGCTGGAGGAAATCATCGTATGGCGTGGTTTTGGGTTTATTATTTTCAATAACGAACCTTTGTAATCCACCAAGAAAAAAACTAATCTCCCCTCAATTAACTAGGGGGCTTCCCTAGGTCATCGATCAGCTGAGTGAGCTCCAAAACCATTCCGTCTCCTATTCACAAAGAGCTTATAATAGGATAGAGAGGACAGGTCGTGGAAGGGGAAGAAGCCACTTAAGACTCCGCCATGTTATGGATTGAAACCAGGTAGCCAATCAAAGAGCTTATAATAGGATGGAGAGGACAGGTCGTAGAGGGGAAGAAGCCACTTGAGACTCCGCCATGTTAGGGGCAGAAACCAGGTAGCCAATGAAATAACGATAACGATGAAATGAGGTTTTATAACAGTGTTGGAGGTTACGATTGTAGGCTCCATCCCTTCGAGAAAACTGGCTTCATGAGCTCCCACAGTTTAACAGACACATGCCCTCTCTATCCTATTATAAGCTCTTTGCCTATTCACCGCAGGAAGCGTTATTTCACGTGTATCTTCTTACAACAAAATTCACTATCATGTGACTCAATTCGTGAGCTTTCATCTACTTGTTTAGGTTTGTGGTAGGTAGCATAATAATGGAGTATTGTGAATCGCACTTCATGATTGATTTGTGGTTTTTCAGGTATTCAGGCATGGCGAACGGTCTCCCCTCATGACACTGCCGAATGACCCTTACCCTCTGGAAGACCCCAAGTTATGGCCTGATGGCAGTGGATCCCTCACGAAGGTACCTACTATATAGCTTGTGCTGTACAAAATTTTTATTTAAGGTTTAAGCTGCACCTCAACCAGAAGTGTCATTAGCGGCATTTAACAAGCTGTCTAAAGGGACAGTGGAAGTGGCACGATTCTAAGGGGAACTATGTTGCCATCCTTGACTAAAGAGGAGCGCCATCATTGACTCCAGTGGCATATCGGAGGGGGGAAAATGAGTGATGACCACTGTTTAGCCCCTATAGTGGGTAAAAACCCCCAAAAATGAAATAATACAACTAAGACTAGATGTAAAATAGGCTAATAACTATAACTGTGCTATTCTCGGTTATTTTAGGCCTACTAAGCAACTTCCACACTGTGCCACGAGTATGAGAAATTCCACTTTTTCAAACCTACTGTGAGTGTCCCATTTCTGTACAGTTTTTCGCGTACCTCATAAGTAAAAACTGGCCCGAAATCTCAGCTTTATAGCGTTATAATCAATTTTTCTTTTTCTTTACTAATTAGAGGATAAATGTATGTTTGTATGTTGAAAACATAGTATTTCTATGAAATCAAGGGTTTTCGTGAGATAAGTCTGGTTTTGTTGAAGTCTTTTCTGTACGCCTTGAATTCATGTCTCTGGTAGACTACAAGGGTCTTATGATCTCTAACTGTTACCTATCTAAATTAGTATAATTTATTACGTAAATATTATCTATGACGATGTGCAATCTAATTTATATAATTACACCTAACTTGAAAAACAAAATCAACTTTTCTAGCCAAAATTTTGATTTGGAGTGAAATTAGGAAGCAACCTTTCTTTCCAGGATTCCCGCTAATTGATTTTGCTGCCGAATCTACCTATACGTAGCGGAAGCTTTGTATTCACTTTTGGGAGAAGAAAAATTGTTTGTCTCCTAAATCAGTTTCCCCTCGCATTTTACGTTTTAGACTATTCTGAACAAACTTTCGTTCTGTGTCTGTCTGTCTGTGCCTGTGTCCGTGTGTCCTCAAATCCTTGCAAAAAGCTTAAATTTCACAGTTTTCATCCAATGTTGATGAAATTTTCAGAGAATGTACGGGCCAGGGTGTAGAGTAGACGGTCTTCTATCAGTTTTATTGTTCCCAACTCAATACTTCACTCAGCTCATGTGCTAATGTAAATTGAGGATATTACTAAAACATAAGCTGATAATAATAATATAATGTAAATTAAATAGTAATGATTAGGTACTTCGTTTCCTTATTTAGAGATTCTGACGTTTTACGCTACCTACATCTCGATTCACTATTTTCGGCTAAGGAATTCTTGAAGATTATAACATTTCAATGATTTTTCACATGGTAAGAGCTCAATTAGCAATAATCAGAGCAGTTTCACTTCGTCTATGAGGAGCTCGGCGAACATTGGGGTCGTTAGGAATGGAGAATGAAGCGGCAATTCCTAGACGAAGCGAATAATTTGAAGCTTGAGGCAAAATTTCGCTTAGTCACGATTGCGACTCTAGCTACCAAATGAATTATTTTTGCCTCAATCCCATTTAGACCACACAATAAAACGTCTGCTAAGTTGGGTGTGGCACATAGCTTCCTCGTTTACCTATCATGAATGCAGATCATTGAAAAGTTTTAAATGATCTTAAAAAATTCCATAGCGGAAAAGGGTAAATCAAGAAGTAGCGTGAAATGTCATAATTGGACAATTAAGAAACGAAAAAATTATATTCAATGTAATTTACGTTTGTGCAAGCGCAGAATGAACTGATGAAACTGAATGAAATAGGTACGGGACCATCTACAACCTAAACCGCGCATTCGCTCACAATTTCGTCAAAATCGGATGAAAACTGTGGAAATTAAGGTCATTACAAGTGTTTCACTTCGGCGCGTGCGCAGTAGCTACTAATAATACAATCGTTTTGAAATTGATATGAGGTAATTAAGTCATCTTCTTCTAAAGGCCCTTTTACACGAGCGATTTTTTCCGGCAATAATTGCAGAAAAAAGTATTGCACAACTATTTCAAAAAAGTTGGACAACTATTCTCTCCTCGAAAAAGTTGCCGAAGATTGCAGGCAATTAATTGACGGGAGTTGTACAACATTTCAGGCCCACGAGCCCTCTCGGCAACTGTTGCATCGTGTTGAAATGAAGTCCAAGGGGTTTGGAAAATTATTGCACTATTGCGGCAATTTTTCGGCCTTGGGTCGGGAGAGGGAACGAAACAGCCAATCACATTGAGAGTTTATTTGTGCAGCATGGCCTTATGAGCAAATATTGACGTGAAACTGCACTGATGGGGTGCAGCAGTGCCTCATGAGAGAATTTTAACATAGGAAAGATAGGAGTTTGTGTGTAGCATGGCCTTATGAGCAAATTTTGACGTGAAACTGCACTGGTGGGGTTCAGCATTGCCTCATGAGAGAATTTTAACGTAGGAAAGATAGGAGTTTATATGTGCAGCATGGCCTTATGAGCAAATATTGACGTGAAACTGCACTGGTGGGGTGTAGCATTGCCCCATGAGAGAATTTTAACGTAGCAAAGATAGGAGTTTTTTGTGCAGCATGGCTTTATGAGCAAATATTGACGTGAAAGAATTTCAGAGGTGAGAGCCAACCCACATTCTCCCTGGCTCAGAAACTGGCGCTGCCAAATTCACCTCTTTTTCCTTTGGTTGGCAGCAGCAGCGACGACCACCTCTTCACCGTCCATGGCGCAAACTGTAGTCGCCCGTGTAAACGAAATAATTGGTGCAACACAGCAACATCTTAACGCAACACGAGGCAATTTTATTGCTTTGTGTTGCGTACAACTTTTCTAGTGCAATTTTTTCGGAGTTGCGCAACTTTTGTTGCTCGTGTAATCGGCCCTTTACTATCATCCGAGTTTAACGAAATTGAACGACTAGAGTGTGAACAAATAGAGCATAATGGAATTTACGTTTGCACATGCGCAGAATGAAGTATTGATTGGGAAACAATGAAACTGATAGGGGACCATCTACAACCTAACCCGCGCATTATCTAACAATTTCATCGAAATCAGATGAAAACAGCGGATATTAAGGTCGTTACAAGGATTTCACATAGGCTCATGCGCAGTAGCTATTAATGATACAATCATGTTGAAATTGATATGAGATTATCAAATCGTCATCCCCCAACTATCATCCAGCAACATCATCAGTAACAAACAGTAACTTATTAAGTTATTGTTTGTTACTGATGATGGCCTAACCGTCGAAATCGATTCAACATTGGAAATCGACAACGTTTTAATATGTATCATGTTTTAGCCCTGGGGTCCTAGCAAATTTTGCGAGTCAATTTTTTTCCGCGCACGAAACATATAGTGTTACAGTGATTTCCGCCTACAACCGAGTCGTTGCTAGGGAAATGGTACTTCGTCGTTTTTCATCCCACAAAATTCGTTGACCATTCGTTCGAAAGCTCTCGATTTATCCAACAATATTATGTTAACTACGGCGAAGTGCGTGTCCAACAAACTGAGTTATGAGCATGGTTATATAAATAATTGTTTACACACAGGTGATCATTCTCAATAATTGATATTGTGAACATGATTGCAACCGCTTGTTAATTTCTGATGTTTTCATAGAATTTCGAATCAATATCGAGGAGAAAACATGATACATGGTTGAAATTTTTGGTTTTTCTCTACTTTCCGTTTTGACGTTGAAAAAATAATATTCTGCACAAAACACTTGCTTGGACTGAAGGAACAACTATACCGAGACAGTAGAACACTTTTTCAAGACTAACGAAGAACTTCGAAATGAACGTCAAAATAGAACTTCACCTCCAAAACAGCTAATGCCAGTGGATAACAATTGTTGTAATTCGCCTTAACCCTGTGAATTAAAACTTGAGTAGGTACTTGAAATCAAAGAAGAGGTGAGATTTTTGATACGATGTTAATAATTTTTTAGTTTTCCTTTTCATTCCAAAACAACTGTAGAAAATTTGCAAAATACCGTAAAACTGTAAAAAAAGGTTCAAAATACCGTAGATCTACTGGAAATACTGTAAGATTTGATGGTAATCTTATTTCCAAATTCAATCTACTGGGCATCTTATCTATCTAGTAGGTGTTACTACAGATTATAAGGTGTAACCTTATAATCTAAGTATAATAAATTGATAAGACAAAGGTAATATGTTTACTTATCTTTGTCTAGAAAAATAAGTAATCTTGTTTATTCTTATATTTAGATCGGTAAGAATAACGCCTATCTGCTTGGGAAGAGACTGCGCCAACGATATGACACCATCTTGACGCCCTATTACTCCAGGGACAATTTTATTGCATTGTCAACAAAAGTTGAGCGGACCCTGATGTCAGCTTACCTCGTTCTTGCAGGTTTGTTTGAAGAGGCTTTGGTTTAGCTCTGTGTATTTATCTAATTATTATTCAGTATTAAATATGCACATATTCATATCTTGAAATTTATTACTATAATCTAATACGCTCAAGTTATCATCGAGATGAGCGGAAACACCGTGATTTAGCGAGACGCTAGTCGCGCATTGCCAAGCCATAAAATATCCGACTAGCTCCCACTGCAATTTGGTGAGTGCCAAGATAAGTAACAAAGTAGAACTTCGGTTCAACATTGGCCCTCTCCCAACCTCACCCTGTCGGCTCAAACTTAATTTTAATTGCATACCCTGGGGGGGGGGGGGGGGGGATGACCCCTGTCGCCTGATGCCAAATATGCAGGCCCGTATACTGGGTGTTCACACTTAGGATTGTTGACCTCCTAGGGGTCAGTTTTTTTTAAACCCTTGATTTGGAGATTTTCCACTCCTAAGTTTTATTCGAGTTTTCGACGTTATACCACTAAAATGGCCATATCTCCTTTAACATACAATGTACACTTAAAAATAGATATATCGTTGAAAAGAATTCCCCGATCACTCTAAGGAAAGACATCCAATCACTCGAAGGTATTTGGATTCTCTATACAGTAGGTCCCGTAGGCGAAAAAATGGACTAAACACGAGAATTTATCACTTTTTAAAAATTACTGTTTTTTCGAGCAAAGTACGCAAGTTAAAACGAGAAGTCAAAATGCATGTTTTCGTAGAAAATGAAGGCATTGCAATGGCTCCAAAAATTGTAAAATCAAAATTTTCGAACATTTTCTTCATTGAAATCCCTTTTGACTCATTCTGAAACTAATCCTAGAGTTCAATGCTTTTTCATATGCATATATATTGAAATTGAGATTTCAATATTCACTGTACGATTCACGGTCAACAATTTTATCAAACACACACACACACACACACACACACACACACACACACACACACACACACACACACACACACACACACACACACATATATATAAAACTCGGCCCTTCGGGCCTCGCAAGGGGCTCCGCCCCTTGACCCCGCCAGGGGGCTTCGCCCCCCTGGACCCCCCTAATCTATACTCGGCGCTTCGCGCCTCGCCGGATCTTTTCTCTTTTCTACTGTGTAGAAAACGAGGATAATTTGCTATGCAATTCGTCTCACGAGAAAAAAAAAAAAAAATTTTTTCAGGCCTGGCCGGGATTCGAACCCACAACCTTCGTCTCACGAGAAAAAAAAAAAAAATTTTTTTCAGGCCTGGCCGGGATTCGAACCCACAACCTTCGTCTCACGAGGAAAAAAAAAAAAAAAAAAAAAAAAAAAAAAAATTTTCAGGCCTGGCCGGGATTCGAACCCACGACCTCTCGCTTCCCATCTCGGGACAAAAAACGTTACACAAAAAAAGTGGACATTTTAAAAAAATTATTGGGGGTCGGCCTAAGAATTGCATAGCAATTAATATATATAATATAACCGCATGAAATGGCTCTACAAGAGCATATACATATTCAAACAATTTTTAAGGAAAAACAACAATTGACAACATGAAACTAATTTTTATATTTCGGCTTATGCCTTTTTCAAACTACGAGAAAAGAATTTTGATTTTTGTTAATTGGTGAGAAAATCTTGCCATGGAGAAGCGTGGTTGCCCAGTTAACGTCTGATATTCAACCCTGGAGGATCATACGCGCCCAAAACATTCGAGTGAGCTCTCTCTGAATGAAGCAGCATTAATTTATTTTCTGTGGGCCCCATTTTTTTCAATACCTTCATACCATAGCAATCATCAAATGTAGCATCATGCGACGAGGCATGGCGGCTTACTGGCAAATCTTCTTTTTTCATTACTACCGATGCTCTATGGTTATTAACCCTTAAATTAAGTGCTGTCTCCGCTTTTCCTACGTAGAAGGCAGGGCATTGTGATACACACACATAGGCGTCTGGCAATCTGCTGACCCTTTGCATGTGTATGAGTTGGGGTTATTAGCAGACGTGAAGTGATCCTCTTCTATAGCTAGTGGGCAAACTTTACATCTGCGCTTGCCACAAGGATGCAAACCTTTTGGTGGTGGTGCCGTCCTATCTGATCTTCTATGGGTCAGGATATCTCCGATAGACGATCTTTGTCGATAGGACATTGATGGTACTACTGAGAAGACTCTTTTAGTTACTAGGTTTTCTGAGAGGAATGGGTAAACATCTTTTAGAATTGTGTTCATCTTCTCAATGCCGAAAAATAATGTAGTTGTGAGTTGGACTTTTTTGATCGGGTTTCGGGGTGTCGGGTGGTGTTTAATCTGCGAAGGAATAATCTTTTTCCTTACCACTTTTGTTGGGTATCCTCTGTTCACCAGTTTATCTGCTAAGTTCTTCAGGTATGTCTCCCTGTCTGCATCCTCACTACAAATACGATGACCCCTTATTGAGAGAGCTCTTGGTATAGACTGTTTTGTGTGTCGGGGATGGCAACTTTCATAATGGAGTATTATGAGCATCGAGTTGTTTATTTGTCGGTTTGCTGTGTACTGAAGTGGCGAGTATGCTGTCTGTCAATCGTATGTTTACATCAAGGAATGTGGCTGTTGATATCGAATAAGTCCATGTAAATTTAACCGAGAATTGCGAATTTAGATCTCTTAGAAATTCTTTTAGCGTTTCTTCCCCGTGTGTCCAAATCAAAAAAATATCGTCAAAGAATCTTTTCCAAATTATAGGTTGAAGGGCCTGCGATGAAAGAAAGCCTTGCTCTAAATGGGCCATAAACAGATTCGCATAAGATGGTGTCATTCTGGTACCCATAGCTCTCCCTTTTTGTTGAAGGAAAAACTTGTTATCAAATTATGCTTTCCAAACGAAAGGACGAGTTCTTTTTGAGCACATTAAACTTGGAAATTTCAAGAAATGTGCTAAAAATATCACTAAAAATCCAAATATTTTTTAATTGCACAATATTATTTAGAACGAGTTTTTAGGACGTTCTCCATAGCTAGGCTTCGTCAATAGAGGGTCGACCTATTAGAATTGACCCTGGTATGTGGGACAACCCAAGCATGAGAAAAATATAATCGTATGCAAATATTTATACATTTATGTGTCATTCCAGACGATAACTCTCCTTAGGATTGAGATAAAAATTCCGTTCTTGCGCCAAAAAATCAAGCTTTCCGAACGAAAGGATGAGTTCGTTGGCCAGAACTTTTTGAGCACTTTAAATTGGTCAAATTTCAAAAAATGTAATAAAAAAATCACTAAATGTGTGTGTGTGTGTGTGTGCTTGCTGTTATCCCCTCTAACCAGACACAAAACCGAGTCGAAATGTGTAATCATCATATTTCTGGATTTGTTTTTGTTTCCAGGACTTTACCCACCAGTAGATCATCAGAAGTGGAATGAAGAAATAAACTGGGCTCCAATTCCAGTCTACCATAACACCGTTTTCAACGTAAGTGTATTCTATTAATGATACTGGTAAGAACAAGTTTATCCGAACATGTGAAGATTTTCTACGAGTACAATGAGGCGCTACCATTCTAAACCTACAGAACTTAAGTTCTATATTTATCACAGATTCGTTTCTGTTGAATTAGAAATGCCAATAATACAGTAGAACTTTGATATTTTAAATTCCAAAGGAAATTAAAAATACTTAGAGGTATTACAGTATTCAGAAAAAATTACGGCATCGACATGTAAAATGACCTATAGGTAAAATAAAATATTCGAGATTCTTGGTTTTCAGATTTTTGAAAGCAATTTTGTGGGTACCCCCATTTTTAATGCAGATTCAAAATATGAACTATTGTACTGCTATGATCTATTGTACTGACAAGTAGAATAGATTATTAAATCTATTAGGCTGCGGTCATCGATTTAACTCAGTAGCACAGGCTGCACCGTACTATTAAACTCAATTAAGGGCTTCATTTGGAGTTGGCAGTTTCATTTATTCATTATGATAAAATACATCGCACACAGCCACAACAAATCGGGATCACGAGTACTCTGTGTTTTGCATTTTACGAACAGTTTGTGCAGCCTGTAAACTTCAAAATCGGAGGATTAAAGCCCTTTCAAACAACCAGTAGGTATATTAATATTAATGAAATAAACTCACTTAGCTATCTCAAGAAGTTACACATACCTATTGAGTGTCACAAACATTCATCGGCAAAAGCAAACAAATGAAAGAATGAGTTGACGTCAAATAAATGATAACGTCTAGTTTCATGCAGGGCCTCTCAAACTTTTTATCTGGTGGACCCTTTTTTCAGGAAATAATCCACTTCGCACCAACACTGTTGAAAGAAGCCCATGGGAAGTGAAAGCTTCTTAATTCAAGTAGGTACGATTTTTCCACAAAACCCACGACAAATCGAAATAATTTGGTTTAAAGTTAAATTTAAAAAAATCAGAAATCTCGAAAATTTTGGGGGCCATTGCAGTTTCATTTTCTACAAAAATTTGCGTAAAAAATTACTCCCTACCCTTCACTTCGAAAGGTGATTGACGTTCTCAGAGGCATTTTTCTTGTTAAGTCGAAAGGTCGATCGCTAAAGATTGCTTTAACTTTAGGAATTAAAAAAAAAAAGCGGGGGAGGGGGTGCAATTGGTGCATATTTCGCGGAGTTATGATGTTGGGAAAGTAACGTTGATTCCTTATGGGTGCAGAAAAAAGTCCAGTCATGCAGCATGACCCTATGAGCGAATTTTTGAAGAAATCTTCGACATTTCAGTCGCTATTGATCGTGTAGAGAAATTTTAGTTTATGATTTCGATAGACAAACATGGAATCAAATTATTAAAAATAATTAGGAGGTACTCATACTTTATTATTATTGAACTAATCTTGTAGATTTAAAGACAAATGTAGGTAAATATTCATAGATTTCGATGTCCAATGTGGTCAGTATTGAAGGCAGTTGTTTCGATTTTTGACTGATTTTTCAACTTTAAAATTTTTGAAAACTTGATACATATTCTTATAGGAAATTTTACGCTGATTCCGAATATACCACATGTTAGTATGCTGAAAAAATTATTTCGCACAACAAATCGCAAAAAAACAGGCCATTTTGAAATTTTTGACTACATTTTTGAAAATTTCAACCCGAAGATGTGATCCGATCATGCTGGCCAACGAACTTGAACTTTCGTTTTGTGTCCTTAACATTTTAAAATTTGTTTGAAGTTTCTAGCACAATTCTACGGACAGTTATCGTCTGGAATGACACATACATACATACATATATACATACATAAAAAAATGCGTTAAACTTCAAAATATGATTCAGAATAGCCTGAAACGGATTTCTGCATAGAAGTTTTTCAAAAATTCACATTCTACAAATTTTGAGGCGAGAGCAATAGCTTAATTTTCTTCAAAAATTCGCTAACATGGGCGCTCGCTCTTAAGAGTAAACAAAGAAATCGAAAAAAAAGTTCCAGTCATGCAGCATGATCGTATGAGCGAATTTTCATAAACTATCTATCGTACTATAGTATGTTAAATTGCATTGAAATTGGAGCAATTTTAGTTGACAGAAATGGTCAAAAACCAATTTTATGGCAAAAAAACTTATTCTAAATAAAATTCCACTGATTCAGAAGGGATTTTTGATTTTTATTTTTTTTTTGCAGTTTTTATAGATATTTTAGCAAATTTTAATACGTTTTTCATAATAATTTTGAGCAAAAATTTTTAATGTCCTAGTTAATCGTTGAAAATTTAGTTTTGACAAAAATTCTGCAAAAAAATAGAAATTTAACGATTTTTGGCCATTTTTAGCCAATTTTAGTGATTTTTTGGGTACATTTTTCGAAATTTGACCAATTTAATGTGCTCAAAAATTGTTGTCCAACAAACTCATCCTTTCTTTTGAAATGCTTGATTTTTTGGTGAAAGAACGAAGTTTTTATCTCAATTCTATCGAGAGTTATCGTCTGGAATGACACATACATATATATATATATATATACATACATATATATATATATACATATATATATATATATATATATATACATATATATATATATATATATATATACATATAAAAAAGCGTTAAAATCCAGGAATCATTTCAGAATGCCTCAAAACAGATTTCGATGAAGAAAATTTTTGAAAATTTTTATTTTTAAATTTTTAGAGCCATTGCAATAGCTTCATTTTCTAAGAAAATTCGCTAAAAGAAAGTATTTTCATGAAGGGATCCAGAGAAACAGTTACATGAAAAGTGTTAAATTACTAGGGTCTCATAAGCCTCCTTAAAGGTCGTATCACTATTGCATTTTTTCAGCTTTTTTCTCGCATTTTTAATGCTTGAACGTGAAGAAGGCAAAGTGTTTTTTTCCAAGATCAGCTTTTTCGACCATCGCGCATCTTGGCGGAGCATTTTTAAACTCAACGCGAAAAATGGTAAAACCTAACCCTTGGGAAGGTAGCAATTCAATGGTAAACCCCTAGGAGCCCTACCTAACCTGACAAACTTAATAAAACTGCATCCCGCGAGAATGTGCTGTTTTTGCACTTATTCCTCTTCAACATTCACAGCTGACCTTGGAAAAAAGCACTTTGCCTTCTTCACGTTCAACCATTAAAAATGCGAGAAAAAAAAACTGAAAATATGCAAGTGTGATACGGCCTTAACTAATAAAAATAAGGAAAAAATCCAAAAGTTCTTCGACTACCCTAAGGGTTAGTATTTTGGGTAGGTACTTCGAAAAACAATTTTTTCAATTTCTTTCTTTTCATTTTAAAGATTATTTAGCGCTGAACATGATGGTGATTGCAATATCTTATCTCGTTGTCGGATTAGAACTGAACTTTTTACGCACACTTTTACATGTGCAGTGCAGCAGTGTGCATGCACTTTTAGGCAGCGGCATTTTCCCTTCGAGTTTTTTGGACATCAAACGATTAGGAACGTGCCGATTCACAAATACCTCGATCCAATGTTTGGAATTCACTCATAATTTGAGGGTAGTTGTAAGATGAGTTCAGGATTATTCTTGACTTATTTCGTCGTTATTCAAATGTGGCTATTGTTCGGACCATATATTATACGTTGCAACACAATCTAATCTTGCGAATCGGCTTAATGAATTGTTGTCCCATGGTGGCTTGAAGTGATTGGTTTTGAATATTATCGTGCTATTGTGAATATCATCGATTGGATCACCTATGAACATGGGCGACCTTAAAATTATTCGTTTCTCGCAAAACCATTCAGATGAAATTATCATTAGCCAAGTTAGCCTATTAGCCAAAATAGCCTCTATACAGGGTGTTCATAAAAGAATGCCCTTGTTTCAAAAATCTGTATTTCTGGAAATATTGAAGTTATAGAAATGAAATAGGCCTCAAATGAAAGGTTGTAATCCGTAGTTTTTTTCCATACCTACAAATGTTCGATATGTCCACCTCCAGCAACACAAACGACGTCAATGAGATAAATAAGCTCGTCCCAGACCCCCATTAGCATGTTGGGTGTCACACTTTGTACCGCAGCTTGAATTGGCATGTGAAGATCGTCCAAATTTGTGGGTAGAGGTGGTACATACACCTTATCTTTGATGTGCCCCCATAAAAAATAATCACATGGCGTCATCATCAGGCATTATCAGTCATTATCATTATCAGGCTTCATCATCGATGAAGTGCCAGGTCCTGAGCCCCATTCCGACCTATCCATCGATGTGGGAGGGATTCATTGAGAAATGTACGAACGGCAGTAGCCCATGGGGTGCATCTTGATGAGCGATGAGCGTTGCATGGTTTTCTTCTTGTTCAACTCGAGGGAATTACCAGTCTTCTAGCATTCGCAGATATGCTGCTCCTGTAACTGTGCGCTCTTGAAAGAAAAAAGGACTGTACACCTTATGTGCGGAGATCGCACAGAAAACATTAAGTTTCGGAGAATCCCTTTCGTGTTCGAGTGATTCGTGAGGGTTCTCACTTCCCCAAATTCTAACATTGTGGCGATTCATAACTAAACACAAGGTTAAAGTGAACATTTTCATAATCCTCCATCGACTGATAAAACATCGTCAAGGTAGGTAACCAATGAAGCGATCTCTCGGCAACCAAATAAAACTATGGAACCTCCGCTTTCATTAGAACCCAACTTTTTCCCGCAAAGTTTAAAGATGACGGTTACAGATTTTTGAAACTTGGGCATTTTTTATGAACACGCTGTACATGTTAGGCTATTTAGCAGGAATATTGATACAGTAATTTTGGTTAATACAGATTTTGTCGCCTACTAATTCTATTTCATCCATGTTACAGCTAGAAGAACCACCACCCATCCTAATTGGTAAACTTTGTTTTGTATTTAGTTTATTGTTTTAGGGTGTTGTTTTTGATTTTAGAGCAGCAACTGCTTTGCTTGCCCAAGATTAAAGTACGAAGTCCTTAAAAATTCCGATTTCCTTGCATCTGGTGACTTCACTCAGATAATCAAATTCTTAAACGAAAAAACTGATTTCAAGCTGAGGCAACCGAAACGCCCTATGGGGGAGCTACTTCTCCTGGCTGACTCGCTACATTTTCAGGTAAACAATCATATCAATAGAGGTATTCGTGGTCCAGTAGCTTCAACGTCGAATCATTGAAACTTGAGTTACCATTAAAAAAAAAACCATGAAAAATTTGAACAACGGGTTTATTAAATTTTAAAAAGTAACACAATTTTCAAAATGAATATAAAACATATAGAAGTTGATTTACTGTTCTGGTGGGTAAAACCCGTTGATATCTTCCAGCATTTGTTCAAATGACTCAGTTTCTTGGTGGCGATGTTTCCACAGAAACTCGTAGATATGCAAGTTGCGACTTGTGGTACCTACTGCATTCTTTCATATTCCGCCGTTTTGAAATGAGAGCGTAGGGTAAAGTGCTGTACCTTGAGCCACTTTTTGGATTATGATTTTTCCTGAAGGCAATTTTGATCAGATTTCAATGGTTTCGGTCTACATCCATTTGGAAACTAGTTGGCTACAATACTCAGTCCCGGAAAATATTTTAATCATCATTTCTCTATTTGCAATTTCCATTTTCCCAAACCCTTCCAAACTGGCTCCAAGTACAAACATGGTCTGTACCTGGGGCCACCTAGGATGTACCTTGAGCCACCTTTATCGCATCTTATATTTCAAGTACAGTTATCAAGAGCCAGTAAGGATAATGAGCAAGACAGTTCGAACATATTGTTTATTGAACACAAAAAATAAAATACAGAACTTCAGTCAACACTAGAAAAAGTTTTCAGGAATAAAACGGTTGACTAATGACAGACTTGGAAACTAAAACCCTTTCATTCGTGAGCATCCATACAAATATGGTTGTAAACCATCTATCAACACGAAAGAAACATCGTATTAAATCTTTGAGTTTCAACAGTCTTAAAACAAGATATATCAGTCTTTAAAATATTGACTTACCTTTTCTAAAAAGGTAGTTAATTTCTATGGGAAAATAGGAGTAAGCGGCGGGTAACTAAACTTATTATCTGCTCTGGTAACACATTTTTAGGTAAGTCTTAAAAATATTGTCATACCTTCTAAAAAAAGGTGGTTAATTTCTATACGAAAATAGGAACAGGTAAGTAGCGGGTAACTAAACTTGTTACCTACTATTTTAACTCATTTTTAGGTCTTAAAGTACGAAAGTAAGATAAAAATTAAACTAAAAAAAAAATCACAATACGAGAAGTCCATGGAATGAGACATTAAGAACCACATTACGTGAAGTCCATGGAATGAGAGATCAAACGTTATCTCTCCTCTCCTTCCAATTTTTGGAGGGAAGAATTTTTCCAAAATCGGAAATTCTTACTTGGGACACGTCCTCGAAATTGGGCCAGATAAAAATTGACCCTTTTTTCCTGGCGAACTTTACAGTTGCTTGTAAATTATCATAGATGCCCCTCACTTGCCCAACATAAAGTTTTTGACCATTTGAGCACAAGAATTTCACCAGGACCCATTTCCCCACGTTGTTGGTAGGAGATTTTTCATCCCAACCAATGGCATTTTCATTGTAGTCGTCATCATCATCATTCAGGATTCCTGAAGATACTTTGTCAAAATCAAGCTCGCTTTCAGAAGAGTCAGGATCCCAATCTGAAAAGTAAAAATCGTGATGTCAGTGATATCAGTGATGTAATTCAAGAAGAGTAGGCAAAGCAGAATAATATGACTATAAGTTGGTCCTATAATATAATCTATAACCAAATATTACCTGATTCATTATCTTCAGACGACTCTTCCACAACTTTCTTTTTCTTTGCAGGTGGTCGATTTACATTATTTTTGCTCCGAGGCATCTGTAAAAAATAGATTTGAATGATGAAAACTCAATCTGAGTAACCTCACATAAAAAATGTTTGTACCTTGAGCCAGCTCATGGTACAAACGAAAAAGTGGCTCCAAGTACAGACATTTCCCTCAAATATGAAAATCAGCCAGAAAATCCATCTACCAATTAGTTGATGAAAACTGAATTGATTTTCTGTTAGATGGAATGTTCCTTCATACATTATATATGATAATTCTGAAAATTGGTACTTACTGTGGTTTTGATCCCCTTACGTAGCTCTATCTCGAAGCACTATCAGAACACTTCAAAAACTTTGTAACCTTCCAAGAGAATAACACTCACATCAACCATCTGGTTGTTGTTTTCCAACTTCATGATATTGAAAATGCATTAGAATCAAGGACTCAATAGATTTTTATCCTTACTCATAACTAGGAAAGTCAAGGGTGGCTCCAGGTACAATCATGCGCAAGGTACAGCACTTTACCCTACTCTCTCTCCCGTTTAATTGATAACGCTGAGTGACGCAATTTTAAAACTAACCATTAATACTTTTACTGCCTCAATTAATACCAATTAGACTCACTTTCAGTAATAAGGAATACAAATTAACAATTGGTGGCTATAGAAAAGATTTTTTTTTTTTTTCAAATTTGGGGACAAATTAGAAAAGACCTATATTATTTTGTTCAAATTAATCCCTAAATAACGCGAACTTGTTTTGTGTCACAACCACTTCTCCATCCATCACGATAATAAGTCTTGTTTTAATCCAAAATTAATTAGAATATATTTCGTATTACAGGAACGGCAAGGATTAAAATTGCAGGAATGGGCCGAAGAGTATATGGATCTCTGCAAGGATTTGAGACATGAATTGTTGTTACAATTGACGGTGAAGACCGACGTACAAAAGCAGATTGCATCAAGTAAGTCAACAACTAAAGTAATATAAGCTCTGCACTGCTGCCCTTGATTCCACCAGCTACCACTGCTGCCTTTGGTCGTTCTGTGTTTGAAACCTAAAGCCGCATACATACTTGAACAAACCTCCTTAACCTTTTCGATGCTACGCTTGAATATTTCGGAGCGGAAGTGTCATGCCATGTACATGAAGTACATGCCATGCTATTCCCGAGATTACTCGGGCTACTCAAGACTGCTTTGGTGTGCTATGCACAAATATATTCGTGCTTGCTCCCTCTACCTACCGGTTGTGTTTATAAGTCTTTATTTCACCAGTACCCCTACAGGGAGCAGCACTGCTTGGATCCAACGATGTTTACGGACGATTGTTGCCATCTTATATGCTTGATAACAGTTTGGTTTGTTTTGATTTCCCTGGCAATCACAAAAAAAGTGAATTCACGATGTTGTGCTGCGTTTACACTGAACAGGAACTATTGAATATTCTCGAAAATAGTGATGACGAAGATGAATTATTTCGTGATTTGTTTTCTAATGGTTCAACCACGAATGGTTCCCCTTCGATGTTCCCTGTTAAGTTACCCGTTTGCCGGTGTCCCAATTAACCCAGCAGCGATTCTGATGACGAAGAGGAAATAAAAGCCGAACAAGTAACGGACTATACCTGCATGGGATAATTCCAAACCAAATATTGTTTTTACAATTTCATAGACAATAGAAGTGGGGTTCTGGCCAGCAACATCAATGATCAATCATCCAGATTGACCAAATTGCATGTTGTTCGTTAAAAAGTATTTAGCACCGAGAACTTGAATGAGCGTAAGAAGTATGCAAATAGCCGGCGCCAGCTGGCTCAGCAGCTAAAAGGTTGACGTTCCTCTGAATCGAAAAAATCCGAGGTTTGGGGCAGAATCACTTCAGAGGGATCGAGTTTTGGAGCCAATCTCCTGTTTGTGAGTTTTCCAGCTGTCTCAAAGGGATGTTGGGAGTAGGAGACTAGCGACGATTGTCTATGGGTTGACACAGCTTCAGTTCCTTCCCTTCCGCAGTCTACGCTGTCATTGGCGTCGTTCGTCCTAAATCAACCGTCCAGCCCTTCTCACTTCCCGCTCCATTTCGAAATATCCACCGTACCCATTTGGACGATTGCTCGAAGCCAGTACTTGTCTATGCCTCCAGATTTGCGAGAAACCTCGGGAATGTCGAATTCGCCGCCAAAAGAGGGCAATTCCCATAAATCATGTTTTCCCCATCCTTTTTTTCTCTTCTTTCTTTTATATAATCTTTTCGTCTGGATGTGCAATTTTTTTAATGAATGATTAATGAAGGGGAGAATGAATTGTTCTGTGTTCACAATATTTTCAACCAATTTTCGTTGGAGATTCTCTGGAAAACCTGATCTTGAGCAGGGGATGCCAACCGAGCGATTTGAGCCTGTTCCTGCCTCAATTGGTTTTTCATTCTCCTGCTCTTAACAGACCTTCTATGGGAGTCCAGTGCCAGGAGTCGTTACCTTCTTGTCAACTTTGAACTACCTACTATTATTACAACTCAAGGCCACCATGAATACCAGGCCAAAATCCTTAACTTCTATAAACAGACGTTCTTTGGGATGGCGTACTGGTTCTTGGACCTGAAACACCCCCACTATGAGAATGAACTTTGCCAATTTTATAAAATTTTATAATTGCTGTCACCTGCCCCATTTGGTACTTTCTATTCTTCCCCTCAACTCTTGATTACGATCATTAGTATGGTTTATATAAAGCCAAAGACACTCAACTAAAATGTCAGAAGCAGTACCAAGTGGCAGTTTGTGTTTGGATTGCAATGTATGTAGTCGTGTATAATAGTTGAGTTTATAACAATATGTATCCAACGTTCTATTAAATTATGCTAAACAAGGAAGGAATCTAATGATCAGCAAAGTGACAATGATTGGCGTGATTAGAAACAATTAAAAATTATCTTCCTTTTCACCGCACGTGGTTTGTGTTAGCAATAATTATCTGATGAACCCCGTTTTCTAAAGTCCTTGTATTTAATATTAACGCAGTCATTTATGTCCTCAATAGAAATGTTGATAAGAAATCCACGTCTGACAATATACCTAGTAGGTAGGTACCTAATCTGAAACATGTGTTTCTCATTTACGTTATCCGGAAATTTATAAAACAACGATAAGGAGGAGGGCCAACAATTTACTAATATTTCCCGAGCCCCCCCCCCCCCCCCCTCCCATACATTTACGAAGTTTTGTTTTAATTAAGATGCTCAGTGGTGGTTATTGAGATATTCTGGGCTTATTTTTGTCAATAGCTATATTCCCTTATATATCATTGTTGTTGGATAACTCAAATCATGTTCTTTTAAGATAGTTGAAAATAATGTTGTGAACAAAATATACCAGACCTAAGTAAGACAAGTATTAATGATTTTTACTTAGGCCTACTTTCACTAAACATTTCAATGATTATTTCAAATACCCATACATTTTTAATATAACAGTGAATGCAATACAAAAATCACTTACCTACCTCGAATTTTACTATTTATTGACAAGTTAATCTTCTTTTTCGTTTGCTAAGGCACTGGGTGGTGATCGGTTGGTTTTTTCTCTCTCTCTCTTTTTTTTTTCCCTGCTTGTCTTGTTCAGTTGTGTTCATTTCTCCTTTTTTTTATGTACGAGATGAAGGTCCCAAACCCATTGTTATCGCTGCTCCATCACGAAAGCCTATCAGGTCCTCTGCAGTTCTCCACTTCTTCCAAGTTTCTCTAATGCACATGGACGTTGCACTCAAAATGGCAAAGGAAACCCGCGCTCGTAGCCACCCGGTAACATGGCTTTGCGGTTTACACCATGTCTGCTAACCGTTCTGCCATAACCTTGTTACAGTTCGCCATTTGTGGAGCGAATATTGCGTCTGTCGTGCAAACCATTGGGGTGAAGGAGGATCGTCTTTGAATACATGCGTCATTATATTTCCTTTTCTTTTCTTCCTCTGCAGACTTCAGAATTGCTGAGACTGGACGGGAAATATGAGAGGGCGCATCAGTGTCAGTGACACGAATATCAAAGATGGCTTCTCTCTGCCTTTCCCATACACCTCTGCACGCGAGATCGCCCCTGAGCCCTGCTGAGGTATTGGACGCTTCCACTATGACGGGTTCTTTAACAACATTTCCCCAGGCTTCAAACATGAGTTCGCCCAATACGTCTCGTACTTCGTTATGGCGTCTGGATATTAAGCCTCCTGTTTTGCATGTTAGAGCGTGCTCAACGTTGAACGTGCTTGCACCACGTCCGTCACAAGATTCTGGCATATTTAGTGGGTTTCGTTTGTACCACACTGTTATCGCATCTCTGAACTCACTGGCTGACAAATCAAAATTGTGTCTTTCCAATGGTAGTGCTGACAGCCATCCCGACGAACTTTGTGCTGACGCTTCTAATATTCTGTTTTTAATATAAAATGATGAGTTATTTTTAGCCCTGCCTTAGGTACAGTCAGGGTAAGCTTTCTGCCCTTACACTACAGTCCATGCAAAACACTGACCATCGCTGAATGGCTGATCGCTGCTGGTTTACAGATAACTACACTTATCGAGAACGGAAGGGACAAAAATAAAGACGCTCACTGTACTCGTAATTACCGGTAAAATTGTTTTAAGAAAAATATATTTTCAAATAAAAAAAATCTTTTTTCCGTTTGTTATTTTTCTGAAGGCCGGTCAAAATCTGCTCGCGGGCCGAATTCGGGCCGCGGCCATAGGTTGGAGACCCCTGTTCTAGGCTCTAAATAGAACTCACACGAGGCGCAACTCGCCGAGTTTTTTTTTTATTGTTGGCAAAAATTGTTCATCCTGATGACAAAAGCCGAAAAAATAATAATTCACTACGAAATAATGAAAAAAAAAAAAGAAGTTTCATTTCCCAGCAACGGCTTGGTTGTACGTGAAAATCAATAGAAAACATATTCAAATCTGAACTTGGTATTAGAACCTCTTGAAACTCATACGGTGGATACAGCTTTCGTACAAGTACGCAACCACGAGAGACATTTTATGTCTTTGCGCCCCCTTTCCCCTTCCTATAAAACCCCGTATTGTACTTTTGTTTGTGGAAATTTATTGCAAAAACACGTTTTAAAAAAAAAATATTTTTTTTCATTCAAATAAATTTCAAAATACAATTTTGTTTTACTCATTCCATAATTACATCATTATTATCATCAGATTTTGTAACGAAGAGTAATTGCCGATGATGAGAAAAGTACGATGTGTAGGCTAGAGTTTATTATGGAAAAAACTGGATTCTAGAGCCACTCAGCTGATCTGGGATCGGTCAGTTGTGTTCAGAAGTCCCTCAAGGGCCCACATACCAAATCTCAGAATCGTGGGATCATTAGGGAAAAAACTGGATTGTAGAGCCACTCAGCTGATCTGGGATCGGTCAGTTGTGTTCAGAAGTCCCTCAAGGGGCTACATACCAAATCTCAGAATCGTGGGATCATTAGGGAAAAACTGGATTCTAGAGCCACTCAGCTGATCTGGGATCGGTCAGTTGTGTTCAGAAGTCCCTCAAGGGGCTACATACCAAATCTCAGAATCGTGGGATCATTAGGGAAAAAACTGGATTCTAGAGCCACTCAGCTGATCTGGGATCGGTCAGTTGTGTTCAGAAGTCCCTCAAGGGGCTACATACCAAATCTCAGAATCGTGGGATCATTAGGGAATCTCCGCGTAACGCTCTCCGCGTGACGCTCCCCGCGTGACGCTCCCCGCGTGACGCTCCCCGTGTGACGCTCCCCGCGTGACTCATTTTCATTTATGTGCCATAGTAAAGACATAAAATGTCAAAAAGTAAAAATTAACATTTTTAAGATTTTTGTTTTAGTACCTAGATTACGAGAAATTGGTGCTCGATAGAAAAAATTACTACTTACACCATAAAACTATATGTCTGTAGTAAAACTGTATGTCCCGAGAGTCTACGAACCACCATGACTTAACGTTAGAAGTTAAAAATGTTGCCAACCACTGAAACATAGGTTTCCACAACAACCCCATAGTCTCCCTCGAAAATTTCTTCACAACGGAAAACTCGTATTAATTCGCAGTTCTACATTTGAAAAAGTTCCAGTCATGCAGCATGATCGTATGAGCGAACTTTCGTAAATTATCGTATTGTATAATTGTTTTGAAATTTGGGCTTTTTGAGTGCAAGGAAATTGTTACATCAATTGGCATCACCATCAATGGCAAACAACGTTTTTTAAATATTAATCTCCTATTCAAATAGAGGTTTTGAATTTTTAGCTTTTTTGCAGTTTTTATCGATTTTTTAGCAATTTTTAATTAAATTTAAGTAGGTACATTTTTCAGCATAAGTTTTTTAGCCCTTTTTAGTGATTTTTTTTTTTTTTTTAGCACTTTTTTTGAAATTTGACTAATTTAATGGGCTCAAAAGTTCTGGCCAACAAACTCATCCTTTTGTTTGGAAAGCTTGATTTTTTGGCGCAGGAATGGAATTTTTATCTCAATCCTTGTTTTCCCAGGTCTTATGTCAGATTATCTCCTTCAATTTATGGAAAGTGAAACGAAAGTCTCAATGTTCAGTGCACACGATTTAACGTTGTACATCCTGGCAGCAGCTTTAGGCTACGACTTGGGGTCTGTTCCTCATCCCACTGCCTGCATTGCTGTGGAATTCCATGAAATAAATGGGGAGGCGAAAGTCAAGGTGAGTATTTAAACAAAGAATTTAACAACCACCATACCAGCCATCCAACCAACTCATACCGGGGTATGTACTCTCACCTCTCTTCTTGGTGCGGCCCGGACAGAGGGTCGTCTCTTGTTTATTGGGGAAAACTAACAGATTTTACTAGTCAGGCCGACAGAAACCTTATAAGTCTTGGTCGCATTATTATTCATCTCAGTTCAAAGATCTTTTCACCTATTTTATAGGTTTCACTCCTTTGAGATCGTCCAAAAAAGTAGATAACCTCAGTCTGTTATATTTGCATGGTCTGGAAAGGTTCTTTCATTTAGTTGACTCTCTTAAATTCTTTATGGAGCTTTTCAAATGAGCTCTATACGTAAATTGGTAGTTTGTAAAACTCAAATTTTGTTTAGCTTCGGAGCTCAACTTCGTTTCATACCTTGGTTCCGTCTGCCCCCATTACCGAATAGAGTTGAAGTTTTATAAAGCTGTCAGTTAGTTAAGTCACCTCTTTCTGTATGTAGCTACACAATTATAATCTGTTTTAATTCGCAGGCTTTCTACATTAAAGAAGCCGCAGGCGAGATGGTGCCAATCAAAATGCAGTGCGGTGAAACGTGTATTTTGAGTAGCTTCAAGGAGATGCTACTCCGCCTTAGACCAGACGATTACAACGCTCTCTGTAACTCTGTGCCAGAAGATGCTGGTTCCTTCAAGAACCCTTTGTTAGAAAGACTTCTTGATAGTTTTGTATCCAATAGCTTATAAGAGTTGAGTGTTCCGTTGGCGAAAAAACCAAAGATTTAAAAATTTTGTTGAATTTTCACATGAAGAAATATTTGCACCAAACTACAACATAAAGTAATTAATGGTATTAAATAGATCTCAACAAATCAGAGCCCAAACAAGCACTAAGCTTATGAAGATTAATAAATGATAGGACTTTCTAAAACAAGGTTACATAATTGTCAGTCATTGTTTTTAAAAATTCCCAACTTTTGACTATCAATAGCTTTGTTCACAGTGCTGGTTGGAAACGGTTGTGAACCTTTGGCATCCAGGTTTGTGATTGGTTTAGTGCGCATGCGTGACCACCACCTAATTTCAAACCGTTTGTAACCAAATCCGCACTGCGAACGGGTTTGACTGAAGTTTACCGTCATGTAGCCTCCAACTGCTGTAACCTGCTTGGTGGGCTCGCGCCATCCTTTGAATAGGTAAACATTTTATGTATTAAAAAAGAACCTGAACCATAAAGAGATGGCCTGCTAGACAACAAACAGGTTGAAAAATGAAAAATATTTGTTGGTAACAAACCTTTCAACAGGAATAAGAAATCCAAGCAATATGGATCCATACTCAATCTTTTCTTGCCTCCAGCTGATGATTTTGTGGGAGAATACGGTGTTTATCTCGCGGGTAGAATTCAACTCGATCTCGAGGTCGACAGTCATTCTTAATTTGTAATGTTAGTAGCTTTACAAACAACTCTTCAGTTGAGATTAAGTAATAACATTAGTCGTTGTCACCAATAAGATTTTCCATTTCCCTCAACTCAGAGAAGGAAACTCTTAATAAAAATAATGGTAGAAGTAAAACGAGGGTAAATGCAAAGGCAAAACTTAGTAAACAGTGCACGACATGCAGATATCCGATAGCTATCTTTCCTCCTTCGACTGACTTATCATCTCTCAGCTCGCTGAACTCCCGCTACCCATACATCTCATAGTGGAATGATTTGATTGGCTACTTCAAGACGTGGTGTCGTGGGGGGCAAATCGTCAGATCGGTCAGCAGAAATTTCTCTGATCGGTCAAACCGATCCACAACTTGGTTCTAACTGGTTTGGTGGTCACTGCGAACGGACCACTATGGATGCTATACAGTCAGACATTTCCCCAAATGGACACTGCGAACGCCCCAAACGCGTTTCCAACCGTTTCTTACCGGTTTGATGGTCACTGCGAACAAACCTTATATCACCGATTTACCTAGTCGCACCTATGTTACATGTACTTATAAAATTCTTATGGTTCTCCTTCAACTATATCGATTTCGGTTGTTTATTATATGTATTAAAACTCATCTCAAACGAATTGTTTACCTGCCAAAGATCTAGGTAACACAACCTATTTATAATCCCAATTTGCAGTTCACTTATAATCTAGTCTTAAGCAGTTTATTTTAATTATAGATTTATTTTGGCATTGTGACGTGTGCCAGTCAATTCAGTGAATGACCAATGAAGGGTGCTAAACTGTGATTTATTCTTAGTTCAGTGAATTCCACACTTTCCAGGATTGGTTGGGAACCAAATAGTCGAACGTCTCTTATTTTTAAAAATAAATGTTCTTTATTGATGTCGTGATTTACTTTTCCCAAATTGTCTTGATTATATTTATAATTAAATCATGCTTAATTCAAGCGCCATTAGGAGTCACCACCTACTTTCTTGCGGTTCAGCATTTACCTAGTTAAGTACCTATATTTTATTATGCCAGGTAATAAATTGCATGCGAATCATATCAAGCTGTAATCCGTCAATAACCTGAAACGTCGTGAATGCAAGATTAGTTTGTGCGGTCGAGATCCCAATGAAATTTGTGTTGGGAAGTTGACAAACAAGTGTTAAAAGTTCCAGATATCAGCCGCGAAAATCTTGTGGATGATTCAGTTTTCAGAACCGTTCTTTGAATCAATTGAGAAACTAAAAATATTTAAGAGTAGTTTGAAAGTGGTCAAGCGAAAGGACGTGCCATGAGAGCTCTGCCTGAAGGGAATATTAGGTAGGTATCGCTTTTGGAAGGGTTTACCTAGAGAGGTGTAAACTCTACTATTACCTACTTTCCGTATATTATCACTGGTTATTCATGTACTTACCCAGACAAAAATTGAAGTAGGTACCTACTTAATCAACTTTTTTTTGTCCCACAAATTTGCGCAACTGCTTTAACTCGTGTAATAACTCCACTGACAATGCCCGTCTTTCAACACCCATCTTTGTGAACTCTAACCTTCAGAACAATGAATTTCAAGGTTTTTTTCCTTACAGCTAGTTTACAATTTATGTTGCACATTTCCTGATTCGATCTTCGACAAACTTGTTGATAAGCAGTTGAAATTCGTTGGCAGAGCAACAATCTACCTACTTAGTTTACTTTTAACCAACAGCGAATTTGGTAGGCTCTATGTACCTACGAAGTTTTGTTTGTTGGTCGAGCACCAACCTGCGTTGTTTACTTCGACGAACTATCAAATCGATCCTTCATTCATTCTATTAAACAAGCAAAGCTGCCTCAGTTATAGTAATACGAGCGTAAATATGCTACATTTTTAAAATGCTGATGAAACTGCCTGTGAAACGGCAACACTGCAGTACATACAGAGATCTGAGGAATTTCCAATTATTTTTTCTCCACTATTTTTCAGGTTATTTATTCTCAGCCTAGACGAATGAAGTCCTTTAGTTTTCGGACACTGATTTCTTTTAATAGTTAGTCCCTAGTCCAAATAAAAACTCGTTCACTACTAGATCGGTATCGTTGTCTACAACCTATAATCGCACTGGCAGGCATGAGTACGGCGACCATTTAGTTGAATTGAAACTTTATATTACTACAATATCACTTTTGCAATACAAAACTGTTGAAAAATGTCATTATAACAACGTATTAGGTGAAAAATAGGTTGGTTGAGTTGCGATCTAGTAACATTTACCACGTCATGGCGGACATTGGAAGAAATTCAACCCTACTCCAGGTGTGACGTCACGAGAATTTGGGCTATAAGGCTCACGTTGTCGACTTTAAATTACGAATGGGAGGCCTACAACAAAACGTTTCTCATCAATTGGCAACTTCGATCAAACAATTAGCACTGCCGTGTCAGACCTTATAAAATGCGGTTTTCGCTCAGTAAACAGATGAGAAGCCGATCGACTAGCAACCAGAGACAGCAGAGAGGAGAAGGGCAGACATAAATTAAGTCAACAATGACAACATAATACAATATATATTTGATTACATAATAATAATTAAAAAATACGTAACATCATTATGGGGTGACCACTCATTTCTGTACAAGTGAATTTCATCAACATTCACCTTTTCTCTAAGTCAAATTTATCGTCGCACCGAAGTGCATCTAACAGTCTTGTTTACCAAGTGGTCACCGATTGGTCGAAAAATCTTTGAGATTTTTTTCTTCCAAAATATTTATACTTAAAAACAAACGTAAAATTCGTTAACGATTTAAAATAAAATACATTATTTTTTATTTACAATATCTATAGTACATGACGGTATATAAACAAGATAACTATGTCAAGGAGTAAATGAACGTAAAAGTTGGAGAAGCAAAACACTTTGCTATGTACAGATCGACGGAATAAACGATTTATCAATGTCTGTAATAACTGCGAGCGAGACTCTGATATAAGGCATAAAGGAAGGGAAAAGGTTTGTTCCAAGAGAAATAATGATTGCCAGAAGGTTGACCGAAAGCAACCAAAGCGTATGCAGCTATGTTAAAAGCTGTTGAATCACAAATGACTGAAGATTTGTAAGATTTTAAACGGTGATTCAGAAGGCTGTGGACCACAAACGACTGTTGTCTAACTCCATCACCTCCTCTTGGAACGAACCCAATATTCAACTTCAACATTCGATTAAACAAATTAGATGTTAACCAGATTTGATTATGTGATTCTGATGTTGGGATGGAGAGTATAGAAAGGTAATAGAGCGAATGCCTCGAGATGTGCTTGGTTCCCATCCACTGGTACCAAAAATCTGTCTGCTGGCTCCATCCAGCCTTCACGTTCGTCTAGTTTCCTTGTGATTTGCAGTTGTGAGAATTATTGAAAACCTATACAATCGCAACCTCAACTCTTATACTGTCTCTTTCCTTTTCCAGTGCGCTAACTAACCGCTTGATCCGATAAGTTGTATGATTTGCTGCCAAATATAATATCCTAAGAGATCCACGGCAAGCTCGCATCAAATGAAAATATAAATTCTAAATCAATCGTTTCAGTAAAATACAGATTATATTTGATCAGAATTTCGTTAAGAAATATGTTTTGGAATTGAAACAAAAAATTAAATGCCGTATTGGATTCGAACCCAAGACTTTGCTAGAACGTAAGAATTGCTAATCACTCAGCCACAAAGAGGATCTTGGCAGAGGATGAACTATGGTATTTTGCTACTTCGCACCGTGGTATTGAACGTCTAGTTTCTGGGAGGTGGTAAGAGCAGAAAATCCCGCGCCTTGGTGATGGTAGGCAAAATTATGCGTGGGGGCTCTTTACTGTAGGTTGCGGGGAGGATCTCATTACACAGCCCTACTCTTCTGTGCCCTAAGAGAAATCAGCAAGGGTACTGCGCACAAACTACACCTACAGATCGGCCGTTCTAGCAAGTCCCATGCCCCCTTACCTTCCATCGATGGATGGGAGGGTTTCGCATCAGTCCTTTCGGAAAACATCGGCCACCTCCCGATACCAGAATAGTCTGTGGGATCGACGGCACAGTCAAAGCACTGAGACAGTCGATTTTTTATGAATGACTAGTAGAACTACATGGGACTAGCAAAATCAGCCGACTTGTACCAAAGGATTGAGAGGGCAGAGCATGCGCCCACCCGTTCGCCACTTCGGGATGTCCTCTCTATCATCTTTCTACTACACTCACTGGTTGGGGAGTAATGGGTAAGAAGTATGTTGGCACATTTTGTAACTAAACCAAAAGTTCAGCTGCCTTTGAAGTGCACGAGACAAATCTGGACAACCAGCATAATCAAAAGAGCATAGTGATGATTCAGTTATTATGGCTTTATGCAATTAATACAAATTACATAGTAAGATTTCTATAAATACACCTCAGAGGGCACAACTGCGAGTTCTTTTAAGAATTAAAATAAGTAACAGAAAACTCAACAACACTTTGTTCATAGAATAACGAAAACATAATTCAACTGCGACATTACGAAAATAGCGCTGTTTTTGACAAAAAAGTAAGTAGGGTAATACGCCTCTGTAAGTTTGCTAGAATATCTAGGCAATTTCTAAGGATTATATCTCTTTACCAGTTTATTTGGGCTTGACTGTCCCTAAGAATACAATTAAAGTTTGACAGAAATATGAATTTTTACGTTGTTCAGTTTTTTGTCGAACTAGAAACAGGTTTTACTATCTCAGCGCTGGTCTGATATAATTCACATTACAATAAAATGCATAACAAAAAAGTTTGAGAATAACATGAAAAAACAGATAGAAATATAGCTACAGAAACAAGAGAAATCAATATAAACAAATATTGCACCGGTCCAAACCTTTTTTTCTATGTAGAAAGCTCACGGCGTGTGTTAAATGTACCAGACATAAACAAAAAGCGCACTTCAAGTTGCGCTACAAAATGTTACAAGATATTACTCTCAAATGTGAATCGGTGTAATATTTAACGATCAATTTAGAATAGCCTTTATAAACCGAATTCAAAACATTCATACATAAGGTTACACACTTATGTAGGTAAAGACTGTATAGGAAACCGGTGGTTATAAAATTGAGACTTCCAGGGTCACTTATTGGGGCAATAATAAAGAGGAAAACGCGTCAAATCAGGTGTTACCTCCATGAGCCTCCTCCATGCCGGCCACTAGTCATGGAGGAAGGGAAGGAGTTAGAAGAAGCCAAAGACAAGATAAGGTATCACTCCTTGGTGGGTGACGTCACTGACACTGACACTTGACGGACTCCCTTTCCGATGATGCTGATTTCGGCTAATTTAAGTGGGTCAGGAAAATATGGAAGGAGGAGGGGAATGCCTGATGCCGGGAAATTGTAGCGCGACGTGGGGTATTCGAGTTGTAGAACGGTTAATAGAGTTCCATATTTTCACCAGAAAAACTTGTAGTTTTGTGAACCCTGTTCCCAACTTTGATGTTTGGTGTATGCTGTTAATTCTCTATCCAGCATAGCACACTACATATTCCTAAGGCTACCTCATGTTCCCATGAAGACCTAATCGTTCCGCAAGAAAAACAGTTGCTAGTTTTTTTGAGACACCAGTTGACACTAGTTTTGAGATACAGAGTTGTACAGTGTATAAATTTATTGTAATGTTTTAATGATTTTGTTGAATGAAATACGGAGGCGATTGCGTAGTTTCTAAGTAGTATATTTTAGTTACTAGTGGATTGTGGTTGGTGTTGGGTTATCTTAAACGTTCAGTTTATGTTGGTTACCCCAGTGGTCCCTCACCTTTTAGAGTTAGATCCTCCGGAACCAAGTTCAGCTGTGGAATTTATTTCCTACTTTTTTTTTACGCCATACTCAAATTATATGTTTTGATTTCTGTCTACATCGTGTTTCCAAAGTGCTCTATATTAAAACTGTTATTTAAAAAAAAAAAAAAAAAAAAAAAAAACTCAGATCTCTCAATGAAGTCATGTCCTACCGACTGCGCCAATATGTAGTGTGCTATGCTGGATAGAGAATTAACAGCATACACCAAACATCAAAGTTGGGAACAGGGTTCACAAAACTACAAGTTTTTCTGGTGAAAATATGGAACTCTATTAACCGTTCTACAACTCGAATACGAATGCCCCACGTCGCGCTACAATTTCCCGGCATCAGGCATTCCCCTCCTCCTTCCATATTTTCCTGACCCACTTAAATTAGCCGAAATCAGCATCATCGGAAAGGGAGTCCGTCAAGTGTCAGTGAACCACTATCAGTGACGTCACCCACCAAGGAGTGATACCTTATCTTGTCTTTGGCTTCTTCTAACTCCTTCCCTTCCTCCATGACTAGTGGCCGGCATGGAGGTGGCTGCATGGAGGTAACACAGGCTTCACAAAACATTCAACGCGATTGAATTTAAATGGACACTGGATTCGTAATTCTCTTCATATGCAATCATTTGATTGTTACAAATGATGTAACATCATGTCTGACATGATGTTACATGTAACAAACAAACATGTAAGACATGTCTGAAACCTGAACTCACCCCACTAACCCACTTTCTACTACTCTCAATACTTCGCAAACTCATCTTTTGCTTTTTTAGATTTATTATACACCGTTGATTTGAAATGTCATTCCTGTATAAATCGTGGCAATGAGGCTCCATTTGACTGGTGGATAAAAATGGGGGAAAAAGCGAAACCAACCTGATCAGCTGAGGCTGTGTCATGTTCCATGTTTTATGATATACTGAGATCATTATTATTCCCTTCTAATTCTAGGGATGCTCTCAGTTGGGGTTCTAGAGAAAGCAATGCAATGCAAATCTATTAGCAATATATTTGTATGTATTCTACTCACCGTACATATTTGCCATACATATGCTGAAATGGAACGAAATTTAATTTGAGGTTTCGTCTGTCCAGGGATACTGAAATTTTTTGTTGTGACCTAGTCATACCGTCTTCAGAGAACAAGTAATCATAAACAAAAATAGAAACAAACTTTCAAATTTGGTGTTTTTGCCAGCAGTGAAGCCAGATATAGGACTAAAAATATCTTTTTCCGCTGCCTTCTATATCAATCAGATAAACGATCGATTATATTTCAGCTATACGGCATCCGTATCACCCACATAGCACACTATATCCAGAAGATAAACCTCCAGATAGCTATCTAACAGGCTTGGCAATCGGTAAATAAACCCCTGGACAAAAAATCGCATATTGCACCCCGACAGACATTTAAAAAGTAGTGTGAAGTCCCGCGCTTGATGCTTCCCTCATATTATTATCAACCCAAAAAGGTAACTTCAGTCTACAGCCAAGGTCAATGATGAATCTTGTTTAAAATTATATTTACACAATCAGTCTTCTTTTTGACATCTTGGCGATATTCTAGCAAGCGCAATAGTTGTATCACGTTCCCATGAAAGGGTTAACATAGTTTTTAAACCTTCCAGAAAAGTGGATTAAAAGTTTTTAATCGACTAAACTCCCTAGTATTTGATTTGTTTCTTAGCAAACTGCCAGGACTGAAGTGTGCCTAGGTTCTCTGAAAAAATGACTAGGATTATTAAATTGCATACGTCAACGGCCTTGAGGGATGTTTAACTTTTAAATTTTAAAGGATATTCAACTTTAACTCTGATTTAGGTTTACACTGGTATAAGATCGACTTTTAAGAATGCAGCTGATTACAGTTAAATACTTGAACACAACTTCGTTGTTTTTATTAATAACGAGCTAAGAAGTAGTTTGCCGTTTAGTAACTTGACCCACAATTTCAGTTAGTACCTAGGCACTATATAGCTCTTTCAACCGTGTAAAGTGTGATGTTATACTGGTTTGCTGTTATAATTTCGTAGAATTGCACGTAATCAGGGGAACAATGATTTTGATAGTATGATTGATGGAATCGGCGAGATCGTGAATAGGTAATCTTCATTAGTAGTAGGTAGGAGTGGAATGAAAAATTAGGTGTAATGACATTTTTCTAGGAGGTAAGAGCAACTAATACACACACGAAAATGTCAACATCATACATTTACCTATTTGCTAACAAAATGTAACGTCAAAGAGACACCTAAAAGCCCTATAATTCCAACATTTGGCCAGATAAGCTGATAACTTGTGTGACAGTAAAGTGTCAAAGATGTCATATAATTTATGTTGATGTATTTTCTGACTTATTAGTTTTTGAAATTACATTTGAAGGATTGAAGATTCTGGTTTGCAGAAGTGGAATTGCGTCAATCATTCTAATGTCAACGCTTTAGAAGCATGACTGGAATTTCTGCTGAGAATGAAATAAGAACAGATATCCCTCATCCAAGCCATCAGACCATCCATTAGCTTCGGTCAAAATCCACAGATTTATTGACAAAGTGCACAAGACAAAACTTTTGTTGAGAAAAATCCGTTGCATAAGCGAGAGAGTTTAAGAAGCTTAAATTTGAAAGCCAACTGTTACTCCGATTATGTTGGGAGTTTCAGAAATTTGAATTCATGAATGACATAATAAGCTAGCGTAGTAGGCATAATTGTTTTTGGAATGTTCCTTGAGTCCACCCTGGAGTGACTCCAAGACTACTCCAAGATGACTGGTGATGATTCCTGATGATTGGTCTTTAATTATTAAATATCAATGTCACCCCAAGATAGACTCCATGAGTATTCCAAAAACATCTATACACTGCAAGTTGGGAAGGGTGGAACAAAAACTTGAATAATTAAGGTTAGTTGATGGTGGCTGAGGAGAGGGTATGCGAGCCTTTTTGCGGAGTTTTCAAAGATTTTTACATGTTGCAATGATTTGTAGGAGTTAACAAAGGGAAATGCGTAAGAACTCGCTTATCCGAATTCAAATCATGATCCTGACCTACTCAGGCTGAAGTCTACCGAAATCGTGACAGAGTGCGCTGACAGCCATCTTGAGTTTCTGTTGGAGTCCGTGGCGTATGCGAGGTAGCTTGGAATGGCGCCTGCTTCAATCCACGAGGCGTAGTAATGACATCCCGACGGCGCTAGAGCAAAGATCGGCACGAGCGTTGAAGGCGTGACTGTGCTTGGCATCATCCGCGTGTCAGCTCCGCTCACCATCTCCGTCCGCTCGAAGCGCTTCTGAATCCGGTGTTTGAACTTGTACGTCGACTGGGGCGGCACGGTGTCATCTAGCGGCTTTTCCGAGTTCCATGAAGTGGGCGAAAGCTGTAACATTTGCGGAAAATAACGCTGTAGGCACATATTGAAAACATTGCACAAAATAACAAATCTGGATTATTTTTTTGTATTATCAAAAGCGAGGAACCAGAGCCCATCCACCCGAAAACCATGAATTAAGACATATTAAATACGTTAGCGTGAATGTTAAAACTAACAACCCAAGTTTCAGTCATGCAGCATGACCAAAATATATAGGAAGTAATTTCAATACATAGATTAGTAAAGACTTTCAAAGTGACTTTTAACCGCAGAGGTTAAAAATTTCACACTATTTTTATTCAACAAAATGTTTAGCAATGCACAGAATTTATCGAACAGTTGATAACAAAGGAAATATGTATACCTAATGCTTGTTTTTTTGTGTAATTCTCATCAACTTATGAACGACATGACAGCATAGGTACTGACTAAAGAAGATTTTCGACAGATACATAAATGGTTTGGATATTAGACATTGACGATAATATTTATCGTTCCAATTTATTACATTAGTCTTGATGGTGAATTTATGAAAACCAATATCCCCTTATCAGGTTATCGAATCCTTCCAATTCACCGAATAAATGCCCACAATGTTAAGACTAGATCTTATCAAGATGTTAGTGAGTTCGTATAAATGAAAACAATCTGGAAACAAAAGTATGTCATGTTGATCTATGAGTTTAGGACGTAAATGAAATAAAAATGACGTGATTTACTCGTGTGCCAAAATAATTTTAAAAAAGAGAACGAAATAAAAGAAGCTGAACAGAATAAACAGGTAAAACGTTACCGACAAGGGACATATTCCTGTACAAATTAATCTCAAAAAAGCAGTCTTTACCACCCCGTGGCAAGTTGAAGGATAACCTGCAAGCAGAATGCTCAAGAAGATCATAAGATGATGAAAGAAAAAAAAAGTAAAGAGGTAAGGTGTACGAAAAATGGCGCGTTTTGTGAAGTGTAACGCTCAACAAATATAGTAAGTACCTACGACGATATCTAATAACAATTTATAATATTCAGAGTGGTCGGTTTTAAGTGTTGAATAAAAAATTGGTTGATACTAGACGGAAAATTAAGTAGAATGCCGCAAACCGCACCTTTCTATTTCAATCCGTTGCCCAGATATGATTTTTTAAAGGTTTATTTAGAGATAACCACGTTTTGGGCATAAAACCCTACATTTCTTCCCTATAAATCAACACAACATTTTCAGAATCAGCGTGTATTTAAGAACTCACAATTTTCATATTTATTTAATGCCATTCAAACTCATTTATTAAAAACCAAAAGTTGGGAAATGGGAAAATTAGAAAATTAAAAAAAGCCATCCTCTCAAAATTGATCTTAGAAACCGTAGGGTGGAATTCATTGACAAAGCCTAATTGTGTGTATACACGGAGGGTCACCCTCCAATAACCAGTTCGAATTCATAGTTGAGTGGGGTGGTTCACTCAGTGGTTATGGGCACACTTAGATTACATGAGTTTGACAGTGCTCTCAGGGGACGCTCATCATCGTTTTTGGTTTATTATTTCCAATAGTAAACCTATGTGATCGTATAGCAAAAATTTCTTATAACCCCCCCCCAAACTTTGTCACTTTACGTTTCAAGGTGCGCAGAATCCAAATTTGAAATGTCCGTCCGACGTTCGCCGTCCGGACCATAAAAGGCCTTAGAATTGACTAAAAAAATCTGTTCTTTCGCACATAGACTCGACTCGAAATAGACCACTTGGGGTCTAGTTGGTCCTAACTTCTCGCCCGCTCGATCGCTCCACTCTCATGGGTGCTATGAGCCAAAAATAGGTGAAAAACTGTATTTTTTTTGTATATTTCAAGTTGTATAGAAATTGGAGATTTATGAGTGAAAAGAAAATGTTAGCTATTAATTTTATGGAAAAAAAAAGCATTCTAAATGATACTCTTCTAGTCAAAAAGAGATCTTGGATTTTAGGCTATTTTTTGCAATTTTATAGATTTTTTAAAAAAATTTTTAATGAAGTTCAAGTTTTTAATTTCGTACATAAATTTTTGAATGTTCTATTTCATAGTTGATAAACTTTATTTGACCTATATTATGCTAAAAAATATCGATTTTACAATTCTTAGCCATTTTCAGTGATTTTGTCAGCACATTTTTTGAAATTTGACCAATTAGATGATATCAATATACAGTATAGGTAACACTTTTATGTGTTGGAAAGATGACTTGGTAATAAATTGTTTTGTTTATCAACTATATTAAAAAGCGTAAAATTGTGAGATTCTGCTGCTGTAATGGATTGAACCCATTTGTGAGGTCCGAAGCTCCGAGTTCCGATACTAAATATACTATAAGCGGCGTTTAATAATTATGGACCAGAGATCTACGTAGAAGGGCTGTCTAATACATAAAAAATAAACCTTTGTGTAAAAATTTGCAGCGTTTTTTCAATTCGAGATAGCAGCTCCAACAGTATGTTGTAGGGGAAGTTTCACTGGTTTGAGGGGAAAGGGACGAGAAAATTCCCTCTCGCACTCAGCGCTGACTGATAACAGTTCTCAAAGGTTACTCTTTTCTTTGTAGTTTTTTTGTGTGCTGTTATCCTTGTTCCTAGGGGCGACAGGACATAGGCCTTATCAGGCACCAACTGTTGAATATTGAATCCTTGTTTGTTGTCGAGAAAATGAGAAAGAGCAATTATTCGCCAGTTAGTTTTAGAGAACAGAGATGTAGTTAAAAATAAGCTGAGTTATAGGTCTAATGAGACTGTTGGAAAAAAGATGACGTGACGTTTTGCGAGAGCTTCAAGCAACCACATATTGCCATTTTCTTGGAATTCTCATTGATTCTGCTATCCTGACGACTGGAAGGTAAGTACCTACTCACTCCACAAACCAAGATGGATGAATAACTAGTTTTCCCTCAAAAATACTTAAAATTGAGCATAACAAACAAACTAAAAACACTTGACTTGAAGTGTAAAAATCAGGTTATAACTAAGTTGGGGAGATCTGCAAGTGTCACCATTCGATTCAGCGTTAAAAAATACGTAGAAACCAGCCCCAAACTCGTATTTTCATGGAGGGTCATTTTTCACAAAAACCCTCGATTTCATTGAAAAACCCATGTTTTTCGACATTAAAACATAATTATCTCTCCTAATTAGCCAATTAAAAGTAAAATTTACTATACGTTGGAAAGCTGAGATTCTGGCACAGTTTTCAGGCTTACCAGCGAAAATTGACGTTTCTGATTATTGGTACCTATTACCGGAAACCGAAGATTTTCGAAAATTGATCTATTTAACTTTTTAGGCTAATTTATCCTCCGTTTAATCCAAGCGATTTGATTTGGCATCAGCGAGATAAGAAATTAAAGCCCTTTCCAACAGTCTCCTCAAATTTGATTTTACTCAAAGAATTAAAATGGAAAAAATCGATTTTTTCACAAAGAGAGAGAAAAAAAAAAAAAAAAAATTTAAAGAGACACTTTCGATCAGAAATTGAGTGTAGAATCGAACTCTGGCCGGTGGTGCGACCTTAATTGCACACCCTGTATATGTGTCATTCCAGACGATAACGCCCCTTAGGATTAAGTAAAAAAATGCCGATTTCCCCCAAAAATCTAGTTTTCCAAATGAAAGGATGAGTTCGCTGGCCAACACTTTTTGAGCACAATAATTTGCCAAATTTTCCAAAAATGTGCTAAAAAAATCACTAAAAGCGGCGAAATTAGTTAAATGGCTGTTTACCGATTTCTGTGAGCGGTTATAGATACAAAGGTGTAGTTGACGGCATTCTACTATATTTTTTGTCTAGTTTCCCACAATTTGTTACCCAAAACTTTTGAACAGAACACCCTGTATATCTGCAGATATATCTCGTAATTCCAAAATCCAAGAATAAGTTTCTTTTCCCTTCAGATTTTTTCGTGAAATCATTCATACGCACCAACTATAACCTGACTCTATTCTAAAGAATAAAATTAAATCACTAGTCAAAGGGATAATTTTCATTGGAAAGATCATGTTTATCTATTCTAGGATGTCCCTTATAACTGAAAATAACTCCCTGAATCCAAACCAGTTGATACATTGTGGCATTTCCCAAATTTGCTTGTTAAAATTAAGAAGCTAGTCTTAAAAAAATATATATATATATATATATATATATATATATATTTTTTTAAAGAAACTAATTAAATTCTGAGATAAGACATTTTATAAATCCGATAAAAAGTGGCAGTCTGCGGCATTTCAATTATCGATTGTTAATATTAATGTGATAATTTTAAATAATATTAAGAAGCAATGTTCACATTCAAGATCAAAAATAAACAACACATAGGTAATCAAGGTCTAAAGGTTAATAGAAAATCTGATGAAATTATAATTCGAACAAAATTACAACAAGAAATAGCAAAAATACATAGAAAGGTAACTGATTGAGAAGAGAGTATACAGAAGAAAGTCATGCTCATGCCTATGGTACATAACACAGAAAATAACCATGGAGTGTTTATACCACCTAAATTTGGGGATGTTTTACTTTATCTAGTGTTTTTCCAACATGGAACATGTTTAAACCTTGATCTAAGATCATCGTTGCTATGGAAATGTAATATTATTTTTACATCTCCTAGGAATCGTTGACAACCCCATTGATAGATAGAAAAAATGAGCTTTTGATTTAATCACCCGATTTTCTGCAGCGAAATCTCATCCTCCTTGTCTCTCCAGTTCTTAAAATATTTTCTAGTTTAAGGTTCGGTTATCGACACTGAGGATAATTAAATTTGTGTCTAATCAACGAAGATGAAGATTGGTAAATGAAAAAGGGAATAAGTACAGATTCAATTCGGTTAGTTGAGTAAAGTTTGAGGCTGAAGCATATTCCATGTTTTATCATTCTAGCCTTCACGGTGGTATGCTAGAAAGACCCCCAATTTTCAATAAAGGAGTTCCCTTATTGCAGGGGCTCCCTACCCAACTTTTCATGTTTTGTGGGTCGGAAATCTGAAGATGTTTAGTTAGAGCTCAACTTCACAACTGCCTACGCCTATCATGGTCGGGTAGAATCAGGTAGAACTAAAAATTCACCACAACTACCACCATCTAAAATTGTAGTACTCATCCACTGTCACGTGAGGTGTGCTCTTTTTAGTTTGTTTTTCTGTGAATAATAAAATGACGAAAGTTTCATCAAAGAAAAGGTACCTAGGACACCAGCAGAAATAGAGTACTGTCAACAGTCGTTGTTTGGCCCTTACCAAATTTGTATTTGGATCCCGTCATTTGTGTTTTTTATCTGCGATCCTGTTCAGTCGAAATGGAAAAAAAAACTTGATTGAAAAGGAGGAATCAGTTACTGTTTCCTTGCAGCATCCAAGAGTCCATTACCGCCACAGATCAAATATATATTTCTCAACTTTTTGGCCATTTTCATTTTCTAAATACAGAGGGAAGGTGAAAGTATTACGTACCTGCACTTCACAAGCACCTCAGGTGAAAAGTGGGATGGATTGGGAACATCAAATCCATTACAGATTAGGAACATTGAATCCATTACAGCTTCAGATCAAATGTAGGTATTTATTTCTTAATCATTTTTACTTTCCAAAAAGAGTAGAAAGGTGAAAAATGGGACAGATTACAGAGAGGAGAGACCTTATGGAACCTCATGGCCAATCTCACGTTTGGAGGGCAGCCCTTGAAATCTCGATACTTGACGAGAGGAAATTCGGGGGTGGAGGGGTACCCTTAAACTGTGTCTTTTTCATTATTCATTGAACAGAGATTTGAGGGACACTCGAGGGGCGAGCCTCCAGAGTAAGGAAGTTTGAACTAAGGAAGGTCTGTGCACAAGAAACTTTTATTGGAGCAAGGCCTTCAAAAGATTGCGGGGCCGTTCTGGCATACCACCTTTACACAAGATAGAAAAAAAACAGGAATTTTTAAAATTTAGTGCCATGTTCACGTTTCTATACAGTGGAAGATACTTGGGCTTCAAGTATGCTAAAATACAACTTGTGTGTTAGGATTTTCAAAAATAAGAAGATTTTAGGTTCTAATCTGTACAATGGCTGACAGTTTCTTCAAAACCACGAGAATAGTTTTGGAGTTGAGAGTGTTTTTAAAGAAAAGTTTGAGTGAGTCTGAAATTGTGAAAATTTTAATAAAAAATTAATCATGTTCCGTTTCTTTGGCTCTTCTATGAGTAAGAATGTGTGATACAGAATACTGTTGTAGAGTTACACTTCACGAAAAGCGCCACCCATAAAGAATGAGTAAAGGCGAACTCACATTGTTGGTGTGGCCACCTGTCGATGCGTCTGAGCTGGATTCATGCTGGGCACACGCGCCACAGGCCTGGGGCGGCCGGTGGTTCTGATGGCTGCTCAGAGCGCTGTTTGAGTTGGAGTAACCGAGGTCGTGGAGGCGACCGTCCATGTGTTCAGGGACCTCTTGAGGGAGCGAGTTGGCTGGGTGCGTGGGTGGTGGGGGTGTCGAGCGGCTTTGGAGGGACGGCTTCTCGTCTCCAAGACCATTTGGAAAACACAGGCGCGATCTGATAGATTCATCTGTGAAAATACCAACATTTCAATGTTAATAACTTCATTATTAATAACAGTAGTATACAAATTAAAGTTAAAATAGAGTAAATAACTACTTCAGATCCGTATTTGTACGCCTGCTGTTCCTGGAGACGTGTATGTAATCAGCTGTTCTCCAAAGGGAGGATCAGAACGTGTTCCAATGATTTTGCTCAAAGCTACATATTTCATTGGCTACACGTTTCATTCATTCATTGGAATTGATCGTTGGCGTCCTCTGTGGCCGACTGGTTTATGGGGTGAAGTGAAGCCACTCTGAGCAGGGATCCCAGGTTTAATACCCAGGCTGGTAATGAAATTTACCAGGTCTCTTATAAGCAATTAATGCGAGATTTAGTTGGTGGCTAAATTGACAAATTGAGATACCCAAATGATTAACTCAAAGAAACAACCTTTTTTATTTGTAGTCTTCATGAAGGAATGACTTATTAATGGATTACCGAGCTGGAAGTGGCAACATTGTGTAGAATCTTCCAGAAGGATCTCGAACCTTCTCGAATGTTCTTTCCATTTGATAATGTGATTATATTATAATGAATCACCATCATTCTGCTCCTAACCGTGTACCGTGTTTGATCATTCTGTTACCCAACGACTCCCTGTAGTTTTCCATTATTATTGTTATTATTCATCTATTGATCGTTCCCTGGAATCTGAAAATTACAACCTCAGCCACTATAACCGAATTCCAGGCACGGTGTCGTGTGTATTAACCATCTAATTCACATGCTAGACCACCAGAAGGGTTGTACGCTACCCCTTTTTGGTGATGCTCTTGCCCTGAGAGTTAATACTTTCAATGCTGGCCTGGGATTACGGAAAACCATGTTAAGCAGCTATGTAGGTGTAGAGGGAGCCGTTGAAATTAGAACCCCAACCTTTGGCTTGTTTTCTCCTCAGCCTCTTTTTCTATCCTACAGTGATGTATACGTATCAAAGAGTATTTTCATTCGGAATTCAGTGTATGTTTTTGCGAGCTACGAAATCCGAAATGGATACCTCAGTGGCTGAAGAAGACCTTGTTGGCAAGTTTACCATCTTAACAATTGAACAAGGTTTAATTTCAGCAATCAGAGAAAATAAATGGGCAAACGTCAATGGTCTAGACTTCGACTAGTCAACACTATGTATAGGGTTGGCTCCACTATTACTATAATGTGGGTAAACCTAGAAACTTAGAATAAACACAAGTTGACACAAATCGTGAGAATGGAAAGCTAAACACTACCAGCATGATTACTTTGGAGGATGTTGTCGCAGTGGTTGGTGAGGTGAGATCTCAGTCGTGAGCAAAGAGGTTCCTCCACCATAAGACCTTCAACCTGCAAAGATGGAAACAATATTTTGTAAAACTTGACAATATTAAACGATCAAAATTTCTAGGTAGATGTCAACAACCTGAGATGTCACAATTACACTGAGAATGAGATTGTTGACGAGGAAGCTTGGCTTTTAAGTAGGTCTGGACCTTAATATCCAATTGTCCATTTGTCCACGTCCACATTTGTCAAATTGTCCAATTTTCCACGTTAAAAAAAAAAGTTATCTTCTTCTAACCACTATGTATACTTCTGTTTTTCCTCGAGGTTTATCTAAGAGCTTCGGACCACCACAATTACCTCATACTTTCGCGGATTATTGCACTACAATCCAAGCCATTAATAGCTTCAAGTCTAGCAGGCACGTGTATAATATCAAAAATCCTTAACCATGTAGGATAACTATGTTCTGGAGGACCAGAAGACACGGTTTAGTACCAGATTGATCCAATCCTAACATTCCGGTACCCGGGTGGCAAATGGGTTGGAATGGTTGCTCTCAAAAGAAATCCACAGAGTAAAGCACTAATGGTAGATGAAGTCACTTCAAAATATTTCAGCGTCAGTCCCTTGGTGTTCTAACAAATCCATCTGAAGAAGGCCTATGAGAGTTTGCCTGACATTCTTTCGAAAAGCTCATGATGAAATCTACTAACCAACTAAGTACTAAAATAGGTGAGAATGCTGATAGTGTATTGTTCATACCTGTACGAGGAAGTGGACGGTTTCGTTGAGGCACTCTGCAAAGCCAAGGCGGTACGAGTCAGCGTGGGTGTCGATGGAAGAGGAGCACTGGGAGCCGTTCAGGGAAGCTGGGGCCGGGACTGTAGGTACAACAGGGCTTTCGCTGATAGGAGGAACTGCTGTGTCCATATCCTCCACTCGACACTCAGCTTCTGAAATCAGGGCAACGATAGGTAAAATATCTATAGTACTTTCCGCATTTGTTTTAAACATTGATTTTGATCCTTAGTAACTGAAAACCATTGGATTTGAATTTTCAGCCAAAACTTCCACTCTGTCAGGGAAAGACCCTTCCCATTGCTCTAGCATCATGTATTTGTGAAGTTTTCACAAAATCGGTAATTAATAGAAACACATTAGGAAGCTAGTTATTTAATAATAGCGTGTTGGAAGTGGTTGGTGTATGGTGAATACTACATCACAGATCCACACCACGTGGATTGTGGTGGGGGTGTTTTGTGACCGAATCCCAAACCTGATGTTAACACTCACTTCTTGAAACAACAGATGGATCGGGAAAGAACACCACGAGGAAATAGAAACAAATGAGAATGGTTGGGTCGTGACAGATACTGCCAGATAAGTGCTGGCTTTGGGCGCAAGGTCCCCTATGTAAGGTTGCCTCGTTTCCCCAGTGGGAGGTTATAGTGTGATCAAATTCTAAGCCGAACTCCAATCTCTTGAAATTACAGATAATGCTTGAAATGTTCGCACAGATTCTGCCAAGAGAAGCGCCTGGCTATAGGTTCAACCTTTAGGCACAAGGTATCTTTGGTAAGGTTGCCTAGTTTCCCCAGAGGGAGAGAGGTTATCGTGTGATCAAATCCCATGCACGGAGCTCAATCGAAACCACAATTACTGCTTGAAGTCTTCAAGCTACAGGTTCGAGCTTTAGGTGCCAGGAACCTTTGGTGAGGTTGACTAATTTCTTCCTGCAATTTCCAAATACCCACTGATCTGTGATATAGTAAGATCAATACACATCATACCTAGTAAGAACAACAATATAAAACAGAGGTGAATGGAGACTCTAGTGTAAAACAACTGGAGACCTTAGGTGGTAGAAAATATGCCTGTATATATGTAAATACCATAGGGAAACAAACGTACCTTGACAGGGGGCGTGGCTCATGAGGTGTTTGATCCTTCGGATGGCCATTTCGATGATTTCAGTCTTTTCGACTCGACCTCGTCCCTTCTTCATATACTCGTGGGGGATGAGCCGGGATAAGTCTGCCAAACAAGAGTTCATCCGGTCTCTCCGTCTTTTCTCAATGATTCTGTGTGACAGTGGATCCTGGAAACATAATACAAAAAATTATATTAGCTCGATAGATGGACATTTTATTGAAGATGGTTTAGTTTCAAAATTTGGCTACAGAGAGTCAGTCTAAGTTAGATTTTCGGTGTCAAAACTAAAACATGTCACGGAAATTAAGTTTTGGCTGTGAGATTATCCAAAATAATATCGACACTCATGAGTTGAGTTGAATAGATATCATAAATGAATTTTATGACGTCTTCATCTTAAGTGCGTTCATCTTAAATGAGCATTACCCATGGGTGGGAAAAAGGTATTTTAACTATTTTTAAATGGAAGAAGATTCCATTTTAAGAAGTTTATCAACCGCACTCTTCTATGATGAATAGTTTTGTTTCTATGATTATTCAAAATTTCGCACACTGGTGACATCACAGTACCCTTTTCCCTGTTATATGTTAATTTAGTTGTAAGATTGGACCCCTAGAGGATAGCCCATGTTAATTTTAAGATTCGCCAGTAGAGGGCTCGCTAGTCAGTCCCCTACATTAGGCGAACCAATGGTAGACTAGTATAGTTTGGGTTTTCCCCAAGGCCACCTATAAATAGGGCCCAGTGTCGGGCCTTCATCATTGAACTATAAGACTTGACTGAATAAACATCTAGTTAACTTGTACCAGCGTTATCCTTCATCCACCTTACAACAACCCCCTGCCACCCAGTGAGACGTCACCAGTGCAAACTTTGAAAAATCACAGAAAGAAAACTACTCAACGTAGGAGAGTATAGATGGTATCAAATTCCTTGGAATGGAATCTATTTTCATTGAAAAATATAACATGAATACGTGGGTAAGGCTCATTCGTCCAATTTAGTAGAAAAGTTCCAACCAGAGCGCGCCACGGCCGCGCCATCGGCGCTATGAGGCCGATTTAATCAAACCTCTTCAACTGCGGAGGTTTTTCTCGAATGTAACATTTCCATTGGGTCAAATACCAGCCATTTCGGCTGGTTTGGGGTCGTAAAACGACGAAGTGAAACTGTAGGCTGCAGGTTAAGTAAATACTAACTAGAACAAGTACAAAAGTCGAGCGAGGTCATTGTCACTGTGTGCTTTGACTCAAGGGAGTGAAGAAGTGAAAGATGTTACCTCATGGAATGTGACGCTTAAAGTCTTGGCTCGAGAGGGATTAACTAATTGTTTCGTATTATATTGGATTTTACTGATGAGCGCCAGCTGTGTCGTCCTAAAAATATTTGATACCGTGACAGAGTTTGAACTCGAGTCCTTGATTACACAGAAATTTCTCTTCAGTAACAGCGCTCCAACCAAATGACCTATGAGGCCTTTCAAATTAAAATAGATCTACAGCTGCAGTTTTCCTCGAACGTAACACCTACTACCTTCCTACGGAGATCTAGGAAATTTCAATTTTGTTCCGATTCCGAAGCTACGTTCTGATAAACCAGTAAGTCTTTGACACCATGAAACGTGATGAAACGGCAACTATTTTGTATACAAATCCACGAATCGATTGAGGCCGGAAAGACTCGAGATAACGAAAGTCTCAAACACGTGAGAAGAAAAAGAATAAAAAACAATAACTTTAATTAAGGGCATTATGAAATAATGAGGGGTTCTTCGAAAAAATTGCCGAACGACAAGATAAAAAGAAGGCGAACCATTTTTAAATAGGGAAAGGCGATATGATTATTTGAACGGCGATTATTAATACAGAAGGCTCGTACACGTGCCCCGTCGGGCGGTCCCACGTTTGCGTGCAGGTGAGACGTGTAACCACAGAGAAGCTATTAGAAAAAGCTGTATCGTTCAGACCAATTGTATAACTACTTCATGGACGGATAACCTCCTTACATCTACAGTGTCCACCTAAGTCCACAAACGTGCTTTTGCGAGATGCCGAGCCGGAAACCACAGTTTATCATATATTATAATATATTATTGGTCATTAGGTTCGTTGCATTAGATCGCACTGTCTAAGAAACTTTATTTTAGATTAATCACATTTTTCTAAAATTTGAGCGTAATTTTGGGTAGGTGCACCCAATGATACACCCGATAATACTTAAGGCACACCATATTTTTCAAAATAATACCAACAATCTAAAATAATTAAATTGTATTATCATAAACTGTTTTCCATCTTTGTAGATATTTGTAGGCACGTTTCTGTTTTGCTTCCGAGTCTACTCATTGCGATCCACAATTTAAATTGCTAACGCCGCTCCTGATCGTTGTGAAATAATTCGTGGGGTTTCTATTTGATATTGGTTTTGCGAAAAGAACAATCACTTCATATTACTTGCCTTCTCTCGTATTCTCCTCCTTTCAAGATCAACTTACTGGAGAGGAGGCAACACTTCTACCATTTATATTATGCCTACTTATTGTTCTTTTTAGGTTATTAACACATGATTAGGATCCAGCCCCTGGGTAGAAACGTTGTGGATTAGGTTGAATAAAACATAAGGAAAACCACACAATTCTAGTTTGGTCAACCCAACCTCCAATTATATACATATATATATATATATATATATACATATAAAGTTGTTAACAGGTATGAGCAGTGAACTATAAGGGAGCCTTATGTTTCTTTACTCCACTTGGTTCGTATTCTTGGAAATTATACCAACGTATATTATGCTAGTCCGGTTCTACTAGTATCTTATAAACATACTAACCATTCAATTGTAGTCCAGTGAATGGAGGAGTTGTACCCTACATGGAAAGGGATATTTCTGGGTTTTTTAATATGTTGTTCAGGACTGTTAGGAGGTGTCAAATTCAAGTTTCCGTATTCCTCACGCTATTGCTTCCTTCACAATCATCAGAAAAACGTGAAATTTTGGCACTTATATATATATATATATATATATATATATATATATATATATATATATATATATATGCTTTCTACTCTTCTATTTGACAAAGGCAAAAGCCGAAATATAATAACTGTGAGTTTCCTTGTAATTTATCTATATACATGTTCTATTTTTCTCCGCACATCTGTGCCAAAGTGTATACATATATATATATATATATATATATATATATATATACAAATATATATATATATATATATATATATATATATATATATATATATATATACAAATGAAAAAGCGCATATACATAAGTACATGTATCACTGAATAAAGGAAGAATACAAACATTAATTCTCAGAACATTCATTTTTATAAAATATACTGTATTTGTAAACATTATTACAATTTAAAATTACTTCAATTATCTCAAAACATGAAGTTGGAAAGTCAGTTTATTTATACTACTCGGGCACGTTTAATTGGGGGGTTTTGGATAGGGGAATCCTCGATGAGATCATCGGATACAGGTGGGTTGTCCAAGTCTTCATCCGTCATCCTCAACGATAACCGGTCGGTTGCCAAAGGACTGCCCACAGCACCATTTACAAAAGCTTGAACTATGTAGTACATACTTTCTACAGCCACATGCTGCTGAACAGCCTGCTACGCAACGGCAGAAGACTGTTCTCAACAGAGCAAGAGGAGCTGCATCGGTTGTTGCAGTTTTTGGCGTTAAGCCTCTGCTTCCCCTGGCCCTGCCAAATGCAATAAGGTCTTTTGTGACCCTCAACTATCCCATCACCTGGTGGTAAACCCTCAAGGGATTGGTGCCGGGCGGCGTCGAATGTTGGGGACAGCTTCGCTAGGTTTGGGTTGGTGTTTGTGGATGAACTTGGCATTGGCGGGTTTCGGATAAACATCCCATGCCATCAGTGGTTGAGACACCAAGTTCTATATATTTGGCTATGGGAAAACAAAATTTTGCACCTTCTTTCAGCGCAACCCAATGTTGCAGAAAGTTTGAGATATATTCACCAAACAAGATGTCACTCCTGAGGAAATTGGGAACGCTAGTTAACAGCTAGTTGTGGTTCTGTATGGTGGGAGCATTGAACAGTCCCTCTCCGTACTCGGCCATGCCAAGTTCATCCTTACAATCACCAACCCAAACTTAGCGAAGCTGCCCCCAACATCCGACGCCGCCTGGTACCAATCACTTGAGGGTTTACCATCAGGTGATGGCATGATAGGGAGTCACAAAAGACCCACTTGCATTTAGCAGGGCCAGGGGAAGCAGAGGCTTAACGCCAATAACAACAACAACAGATCCTCCGATTGCTCTGTTGAGAACAGTCTTCTGCCGTTGCGTAGCAGGCTCTTCAGCAGCATGTGGCTGTAGAAAGTATGTACTACATTGTTCAAGCTTGTAAATGGTGCTGTGGACAGCAATGTGGCAACCGGCCGGTCCGGTTATCGTTGAGGATAATGATGAAGAAGACTTGGACGACCCACCTGCATCGGATGATCTCACCGGTGATTCCCCAATGCAAAACTGCCCAATCAAACGTGCCCGAGTAGTATAAACTGACTTTCCAACTTCATGTTTTGAGATAATTGAAGTAATTATAAATTGTAATCATGTTTACAATACTGTATATTTTATGAAAATGAATGAATTCAAATGAATTAATTCTGAGAATTAATGTTTGTTTTCTTCCTTTATTCACTGATATATATATATATATATATATATATATATATATATATATATATATATATATCACTTGGTAAGAAAAGATAACAGAAAATTACAACACAAAACTATTTTTAATATTTCGGCTTCTGCCTTTTTCAAAACTACGAGAGAAAATGATTAATTTGGGCTGTTTGCAACGTTGGCAAGGATTGTTGTAACTTTGGATATCGCTTCAACGTCTAATATTCAGTCCTGGAGGATCGTAGGATTTATATATATATAAATATATAAATATATAAATATATATATATATATATATAATATAAAATGTGTGTGTGTGTGTGTGGCTACATTGACTTATATATAAATTATCCAAACTTGTTTTACATGCACTGCTGTTTTACAAACTGCTTTTACATGCTGATATGTAGGTACACTAGTACACCAGTACTTCAAAATCAAAGAAGTATGTCGACATTGACGTAGGCCAAACTGATAAATAATCAATGAGATAAACGACGAGTATAACACTCCACCTACGCTTTCAAGTCCGTACAAAGTTATGAAAGTATAATATAGTGTAATAAACTCGATTTCGTGTAGTGAGAATTCAATTAAAATTATTTCAGCTATATAATACGATTATCGAAGATTATAAGACGATTTTCATCATGTTCATACCAGATCTGTCTCACACTTGTTGATCTTGTTTCCAGCCCCAGTTCTAGCCTTAAGGGAGATTGGACGGATAAAAGATCAGCGACCCGGGTGGTTTCATTCGATTCTGTGGGATCACATCCATAAATCACAGCAAAAAAAAAAGCTTTTTTCAGAAGTTTTTGAGATCATATTTTTTATTATTATTTTTATATAGGTACCTAAGGGGTGATCTGGGACCAACTAGACCTCAACCTCATAATGTGATTTTTGAACCAAGTTATAGTTATAGAAGACGTTTGGTCGGATTTTTTTTATATATTTTTTTTTATTGTAATTAGAATTTTGGACTCTACTCATCTTGAAACGCAAACCACAAAATTTTGAGGGGGATTAAAAAAATTGTTTTTCATGGTCTATAAAAAAAGTCAATTATTGAAAATAAACCAAATTTCGAGTTTTTGACAGTTGTTTTATAGCAGACAATGTGGTACGTAATGGTTTTCAGTGTAATCCATCTTGAATACCATCTGAAATCAGTACAATCTGTTTGCTGGACTTACTTCTCGTATTCTTCTTCTTTCAGGAAGATCGGGCGGTTCGCCAGCCAGAAACGGCGCCGGATCTCGTCCGATTCCCAGTGAAGGCTTCACCATGGCGTTGATGTGGAGAGAAAGGATTTTCGGGGCTGTGGCGATAGGGAGCAAATTCTCGGCCCTTTCGGGCTCGAAAAACCGTAGTTCCCGAATATTTAGGCTTTCCCGGAAAATGGTTACTGAATCTGGGAAAATCTTGATAGGGACAAGATGAAATTTCAGTAGAAAAAGCCCTTTATTGATGAGGTGGTTAAAACTTCACGAATGAATCTTAAGAATGGATTGAAATGTGCGTTAGATTGTCAACGATATTTCGAAGAATTCAATTCACCCCGCAGGAAATCTAAATACGAACTTTTGAAAATGTATGAACTCGATAACACAATCTCGATAGTTCTCCAACAGCATAAACGATAGATTTGTATGATTGATCTGCAGCTTTAACATTAGCTGAAACACTTTTAGGATTAACGTTTCAACGATAAACGTTTGGATTAAACAGTAAATCAAGGCGCGGAACAACAACAACGCAAAGAACGGCACTGATCTAGTGAACTGTTACACTGTAACTGCGACTTTACAGCTGTTACTGGAAGTAGGCGACAGTAAAGTGGGCCAAGAACTGAGGCAGGGTGGTGGAACGCAATCGTTATATACAAAGCGGGGTCGGGTGGGATACTTGTCACGTGCGTGTCAACGAGAAAAGCCCCTCGGTCAGGCGGACAAAGAAGTGATGGATTTTTCAAAGCGGAAACGAAATCATGTAAACTGAATTTTTGTTTTCTCCACAGAGAGAGGAAGCTGCGCAGTCATAAATAAATCAAACAAATAAAATAAATGAATAAATAAAAGTCAACAAATTGGGTGTGGCACGTGTGAGGTAGAAGATCAGGTTTCGCCTAATTTTATAGAATGGTACTAAATATCACTTAAGTGAGTGAATAAACATACGGCGCGAGGCTTCACATTACTTTCCCATTATGCATCATTCATCAATTCGCGTGGGTACAACCGGTTGCTATTTTTCTGTGTAATGTGTAAACGCTGTTGAAAAAAAAAAAAAAAAAAAGTCCAGTCATGCAGCATGACCCCATGAGCGACTTTTTGAAGAATTCTTCGACATTTCAGTCGCTATTGATCGTGTTGAGAAATTTTAGTTTATGATTTTGATAGACAAACATGGAATTAATTTATTAACACATGCACAGAGTAAACTCATCAGTTGTGATTACATTTTTTTTTAAAGCACCACCTACGTTTTAAACAGCATGGTTCTAGGATTGGTTATTCAGGGATACTACCAAAAGAGTAGTTCAATCTGAATTTGGACAATGTTTCATGCAAATATTACCGATTTTTACAACTAGCGAACGGCATTATTTCGATTTTTGACTGATTTTTCAACTTTGAAATTTTTGAAAACTTGATACATATTATTATAGGAAATTTTACGCTGATTCCGAATATACCACATGTTAGTATGCTGAAAAAATTATTTCGCACAACAAATCGCAAAAAAGAGGCTATTTTGAAATTTTTGACTACATTTTTGAAAATGTCAACCCGAAGATGTAATCCGATCATGCTGGCCAACGAACTTGAACTTTCGTTTTGTGTCCTTAACATTTTAAAATTCGTTTGAAGTTTCTAGCACAATTCTACGGACAGTTATCGTCTGGAATGACACATACATACATATATACATATATACATACATACATACATTAAAAAATGCGTTAAACTTCAGAATATGATTCAGAATAGCCTGAAACGGATTTCTGCATAAATTTTTTTCAAAAATTCACATTCTACAAATTTTGAGGCGAGAGCAATAGCTTAATTTTCTTCAAAAATTCGCTAAAAAGAGAGAGAGAGAGAGAGTAGAATATTCAAGAGTGTACACATAAAGGAACAGAATAAGAAAATACTTATTTGGATATTTTAACTTGTCGATAGGCAAGACCCACCACAACCCCCCCCCCCCCCACCCCCTTGTTTGGGTTTTTTTTACTTGTCTGTGTTGAGAAGCTAGAGTCCCACTCCAATCCAAATTTGGTTCGACCGAAAACATTTTCGAACTTGAAGAGTATCATGTACAACATAGACAACGTCAAAGACAAATGACAAGGGGGGGGGATAAACAAAGGTTTCATTCATGCGCATAGCACCTTATGGGAAAAAAAAAAAAAAAATCGTAAATCTTCAAATTATATCCATTGAATGGGGAATTTTCATGGATATTTTTGCTCAACAGTAATACCTGAGCGAGAGCTTTCCAAGTATGTTCTATATGATGGATATCTGACCAGTAAAACCGCTCTTGAAAAAATTTGCACGATGACGTCACGGCGGCCGCCCTCCTGAGGGAAACCCTCTGCTTTGCCCTAATACGTCACGAGTGATCTTCCTACCCGTTTACTGGTCAACCAAACAAGTTTCAACATAGAACACACTTTTACCAAGACTTAAAAATGAAAAATCTTACAAAATATTGTCACGAAAAAACGAGACAAAAGTAGCGGCGGATCTAATTTCTTTGCTATTCAACCTATGAAGCTGAAATTTTAAATGGAGTATGTTCCACGTTCCTCCAATGTTTAGCCGTGGCTCAAGGTGAAAGTAAAAGCGGGTCTGGGGTCCCCCCAGCGGGGTTAAGGAGGAGAGCGTTCAAGGGTCGTTCGGGGGTCGCTCGAGGGACGTTCGAGGAACGTTCATTTATCGATAAAATAAAGTTATTCAGCGTTCTTTTGACGTTCGAGGGTCGTTCGTTTATCGTGGTAATATTATTTCATTCAACTGACATCGGTATTTTCCACACTTCTTATTCTTGGTTAAATCAATTGTTATAAATCCGTGGTCCTTCTCCCAACACTGCTCACAAAGCTAGGAAAATTCGGTCATTGTCATGCCACCAACAACGAAGTCGTAATATACGTTTTTCAAATAATATTAGTTCTGCGGAAATATAAACACAATATTGACATTATTGCGTATCACCTGCCTGTCAACCAAGTTGTAGCACTGAGCCAAATAAATACAGAATATATCTTTAAGACGCCCCCTTGTGAAATAATTTTTAATTTCTATTTGTTTCTCGAGAAGACAATCATAAAAACCACTAATGAATCAGGATGACAGTCATCAACTGAAATTATATCTTCGCAATTAGCGAACGAAAAACAAATTTCCTGGCCTACTTCATTTTCTACAGAACGATAGCGATCGAGCAATCCCTGATAAAGTTGAGTGATTTGCTGAATATGTATAAATAAGTGTAATCGATCCCAATTCTTGTATATGAAATTCATAAGCAATGTTGCTTTACCACAGTTACTGGAACCAATTATTATCGCCCTCACGAAATCGGGAAATTTGTCATTGTTCTTCTGCGGTCGTGAGCCAAAAGGAGTAACAACGTACTCGTTTTTTGTCTTTGTGATTTTTTCATAGTAGCTTTAAGTTTAGTATATTCTTATGTATTGTGAGATGATAAAAAAATAGAAAAAAAAAAATAATAATAATAAATAAATAAAATAATAAATAAATATATAAAATCGCTTCGTTCGCCTTCACGTCCGGCCGGGGGGGGAGGTTGAACCACCCCACCCCCCTGTTGAGGTGTATTACAATTGAAACATGTAGGGGATGTAGGGGATCGCTTCGCTCGCTCGGTGTGGCTGTGTAGATGCGATGGTCTTTTACTGTCAAATGGGACTTGTACAATAATTGGAAACTGTAGATCACTAAGAGTAGGTTTAACGTGTGTAAGGGATGTTGCTCGCTTCGCTCGTTTGAGGTGGGTTTTCTCGCTCCCTTCGCACGCTCTTTGTGTTATGTATTGATGCAATGGGATGTAGTTCACCCCTAGTCCTTAGGAAAAATCTCGTTGAAATCCGACGTGTGCAGGGGATTCTGCTCGCTTCGCTCGCTTTGTGTGGGATGCAAAGATGCGATGGGATATAGTGGGATACCATCGAGACCTGCAGCCCATGTTACAATATGTGAGGAAGTTATACTGCCCACCCAACTTGGCAGACGTTTTTTTCTGTTGGAAATTCTTATCAAACTCGGCACCTTTTGTGGAACCACGAAAAGTATAGTTTTCAGAACATTTCAGTACTAACAGAACAGTCAGATGTTGAATGTTGTTAAGTATTTGTTTTCCAGTTCTATTTTTCTAAATGTAGGCCATTATTTTATGTGCATAGAAGGGCAAGCGGGAAACTTCCCGAGATCAAGAGGTTCGAAGGGAAAGATCAGAATAAGTAACTACGTTTCGACGGAATAAGCTCGAAAACCAACGTTTTCGTCTACATTTTCGTTCACCACAATCGGAAAACACAATTTTATTCTTCGAAACTCGAATGGAACCAAACTGGAACTCCAGCGATAATTGTAAGACCAACCCGAGCAAAAACCGGGGTCTAAGGCGAAAAAACCTTAACGGGGAATGCATTTTTTTTTTTTTTTTTTTTGACATTTCGTGCATATTTTCGTTGATATCTCAGGGAAGACAGCATCTTTCGGCAATTTTGACGGCACCATCGCGTTCTTCGTATCCAGAAACGTAACTTTGTCGCTGACATACGACGAGCTCTCGATCAAATTTTAATGTAGCAGCGGATAGAAGATCGAGCGCTCGGCAAAAAAAAAAAAAAAAAAAAAAAAAAAAAAAAAAAAAAAAAAAAAAAAAAAAAAAAAAAAAAAAAAAAAAAAAAAAACTATACCTAATACGTTGCAATGAGCTTTATTTTCGTTGGGGTTCATTTTTTGAAGAATTTTAATTCCAAAACAATCGTCGAAGGTCTCATTGTGTAACATACAATGTCGGCTTACGGGTAAATCATCATCAGACTTTACAACTGATGCACGGTGATTGTTCACCCTCAAGTTGAGCTGGGTTCAGCTTTTCGGACGTAGAAAGCAGGGAAGCAGGGAATTCTTTGCAAACCAACTCATACACACACATTGGCGTTTGTCAATTTGCCGATTCTTTGCATGTGTATGAGTTCGGATTGTTGGCCGAAACGAATGTTGCTTTACTATTGGGCAAACTTTGCATTTACGTTTGTAGCATGAATGTAGTCCTTTGGGAGCCGGTTGATTGTTTTTTGTTCTTCGATGTGTAAGAATAACCCCAATTGATGATCCCTGGCGATAGGAGAGTGCAGGTGTATTAGAAAAAACTTTTTTGTAGTACAGTTTGAGGACAGGATTGGGTAAATTTCTTTCAATATTTTATTCAAACGCTCGATGCCAAAAATAATGTTGTACATAGTCAACTGAACTTGCTCTTTCACATCGTGGATTCCCGGGCGATAATCAACATGAGATGGAATCATCCTTTTCTTTAGCTCTCTTGTTGGGTACACCCTCGTGATGAGTTTATCTGACAAGTTCTTCAGATATGACTCCTTGTCTCCTTGCTCACTACATATTCGGTGACCCCTAATCGATAGAGCTCTTGGAACAGACTTTTTAGTGTGACGAGGGTGACAACTCTCATAGTGTAAGTATAATTGTTTGTTTGTCGATTTGATATGTACTGAAGTGGATAGTGAAGTGCCAGTAAGGTGTATGTTTACATCGAGAAATGCGGCTGTTGTTGTTGAATATGTCCATGTGAATTATCTGAAAATTCTGAATTTAGATAATTTAAAAACTCTTTGAGGGTTTCTTCTCCGTGAATCCAAATCTAAAAATCTTTTCCAAAGTAAGGAATCATTGCTCTAGATGTGCCATGAAGAGGTTCGCATACGATGGTGATATATATAAAGCTGAAAGTTTGAGGAATTTTTTTTCCGAAGAGCGCCCGCCGGTAGCAGAAAAATGGAACGAAAAAACACGATTTCAAATTCGTTTTCTAATTTTGTACTTAGGCTTTTTTTTACCAATTAGAAATAACTTTAAAAAACTTTATATCAGGGTTATAGGAAATTTAACGCAGTGTCAAACGGTATCCTCAAATTTGGGAAGACTGGAAATTGAGCAAGTTACGATAAGGCACAAAACACGAAAGAAATCTTGAAAATTAAATAACTCGGAAACGAAGCGTTTAAAAAATCTCTAAGTGAAACTTTTGTTTAGAAATAAGCTCTAAATCGACCTCCTGATTTTTGTCCATCCTTGGTGTAGACACATTGTATACGGGGTTAAATGATTATATACCGCTGATCAGCGTAGAAGGGCTATCTAACAGAAATAATAAACTGTAAATAAATTGTATAGTAATTTTCAGCGTTTTAGAATAGAGTCTATGTTTATTTAAAGATATAATGTGCACGTGCAAGCTCTTTCGGACACCTGAACCGAACAAATGTCTTCGGGTTAAAATATTCGTAGGGTCCGAATCAAAATTTCATAGGTGTCTCCGAGGAATCACATTAGGAAAATGGAGTGAAATCTTATAAAGCGCATTCCGTATTCATAACTCACGTTGACGTGAAATGTCAAATCACCTTTCCAAAAAATGTGTTGAGATCTCCAGTGTACGAATAAATTAAGTGTCAAGACAGACAGCTGGCGCGCGCATGTGCCACCGAACACGTGATATTATGCGCCTCGGAGGGGAGTTTCAGACTTTTTGATGTTGATGCAGATAAACCCTCTCCCCGAGTTGAGAGATGTGAAGTCATAAGTTGAAAGTGACAGTGAACGATAATATTTGTCTGACCGAGAAGAGTCAAAGGTCCGTTCCATCAATACGGATGTCAGGGGATACACGCGGGAGGAATACATCTAGAAGGAAGGGCGCATCGCGAAAGGAAACAACCATTAAAAATTGAAAGAGAGGGAGGAGGAGGAGGGGGGGGGGTAAAAACGCTGGAAATGATTGCGCAACGGTGTATTATTTAACATTTTGCGTAGATATCGGGTTTCTTTCTGCAGGGGAAATCATCAATGATCATAATTATAGAATGAAGAAGTCATCCAGATGTTTTCTGAATAGTATGAATTGGACACAGTTGAAATTTCTCAACAGAAAGTTGAAAAAAAAAAAAATGTTTGGTAGGTACTTTGCGTTTGAAAAAATTAATTAAAAAATAATAAATAAATAAAAAACAAACAAAAATAATATTTTTAACCATTTATTTTGTTATACATTTTTTTTACCACATTTTTTGATATTTGCCCTATTCAATGGGATCAAAAAGTGCAGGCCAACGAACACGTCCTTCCATTCGGAAAGCTTGATTTTTGGCGCAAGAACGGAAATTTTATTTCAATGTTGAGGAGAATTATTTATCGTCTGGAATGACTTTCTCCTTTCAAAGGCGAAGAGGCATATCATTAAATTACAAAATAAATAAAACAACTTGGGAAGACGCCCAGGTTTACCCCAACGACGGCACTTGGAACCAAGGAAGCTGAAGGGGAAGGAGGGAGACTGGGGTGAGAGAAAGAGCCCCTATAAAATGGCGACCAGTTTAAGTAAGAACCTCCCAGGAGGTAGGTGGTGAGACTAAGAGCACTCCAGCCAAGACACCCTCGAGTAACTCTGTGGCACTTTTCCCGCGACCACACTTTTTCCAATACGATAGTGGCCATGATCAGTGGGTTTCCTTTTAGCTCAGAAATCGCTTGCCACAGGTAATTTCTGTCATACTCGTTTATCTTAGCCCGCCAGGTTTTTGTTTGGAAGCAGTTGGTGTTGCTCAGCCGCACCATAACAACTGCTGCCCAACGAAGTCAAGGTGGGCAGTACGGGCAACCTCCCAGCTTGAGCCACTAAGGGCAAGTGCGAAAACTTAAATTACATCGAGTATTATTTTTTCGTTTCTTAAATGACCAATTATGACGTTTCACCCTATTCTTGATTTACCATTTCCGCTATGGAATTTTTCAAGATCATTTAAAACTTTTCGATGATCTACACATTCATGATAGGTAAACGAGGAAGCTATGTGACACACCCTACTTGGCAGTCGATACCTACATTGGCCACACATAGAAAGGTGGGCTTTGGTGAGTCGTGCTGTGGCTATGGTCCTCAATTCTATTTTCTTCCCACCAAAGATTCTAACCTTGAATCTCTTCTGAAAGCAATGGACGGTATATCCGTCCCTGGCTTCGAAGTTATCAGCCTGCAATATATAAAAACCAATTTCACTGAGTAGATATCAGTCGCATGTAGTCACTGTAGATATTATTTCCCTGGCAGTACTGAATCAATTGATTAAATATTTATTTGATGGTTGTCTGCGATCTCCATATTAATGTCTCAGACGAGCGAGAGAAGCGAGCGGGAACAGCTAGTAAACTATAAATTTGTGAGTTAAAGTCTAAATTGGAAAACAAAGCGTTCAACAAAATCACTAAGAGAAACTTTCGATCAGAAATGAGTTCTAGAATCGACCCCGAAGTTTGTACTACCATTAGGCTTGGGACACCCTGTATACTCCTATGAATTCCGCCCGTAGTTGCTTCACATAAGTTTTATCCTGATTCCTAAATTTGAGAGCATGTGCAGGTTGAGACCAAGATGGTCCCCATAAACTGCAGCGCTGTCGGATCAGAGGATTCTGCGCCTGCAAACATAAAAAATCCTGATTGCTACAATTTCCATATGTTTTCGAGATGTTCGATGTTCAGGGTTTGTTCGGGTTGGGCCCAAGATGGTCTTCATTAACTGCATGCGGACCAATTGTCTTTATCAGCAGTTTTCAAAATATTCAGGGCTTGAGGAGGTTGGGTTTAAGATGGTCTACGAACTGAATCTCTGCCGGATGAATGATGACTTCTGTACAAGCACTTAACGTAAAATCCGTACAACGATCCCGATTGCTACAGTTTCCATTCGATTTCAAAATGTTCAGGGACTGTGCGAGTTGGGTCTAGGGTCTGCATCACTACCGGAACAATGGTGGCTTCTGCGCTTGCACAAGCGTAAAATGAGTGTGAAAATTCAAATTGCTACAGTTTCCACCTAATATTGAAAAGTCCAGGGAGATTTCGGTTTAGGCCCAAAACGATCCCCATAAAGTACAGTGCTGCCAGAACAATATTTTCTTCTGCGTCCACCCAAATGAAAAGTCCTTGTAACCATCAGCCTATAAATACTAATTGATACAGTTTCGATCTGTTTTCGAGATGTTCGTTTTGGGCCCAAGATGGTCCCCATTAACTACATGCGGACCAATTGTCCACGGACTATCCTGGTTGGGCTTAAGTGGTCTCCTCATAAAATGTACTGCTGCCCGATCAACGGTGGCTTCTGCGACTGCACAAATTAAAAATCCTTGGAACCATCATCTTAAATCCATCGACTATTTCCATCTGATTTGGAGATGATCATCGTAAAATGTTTGTGACACTCCTAAATTCTACATTTCCATTCAATATTAACATGTCCTGCGATTTTCCGGGTTTGGTGCAAGATAAACCAAATCCATTGAAGCAATGGAAGACATGTATAATCCATATAAAAACCATGACTATCACAGTTTTTATCATTCTGCCACATCGTGTGGCTTTATATTTAGATGATTTGAAAACGATGCCATAAGATCCAGACAACGTAGCTCTATGAAATTCTGGCCTGCGACGGATTTCCCGACACGTGACTCCCAATGATGGGGAGATGACCAACATTTCTTCTTCGGAGAAGGCACGTTATCCAGACGCACATACCGAAGATTTGAATAACAAGACCAAGTCACAAGGGCTCCTCACGAGGCCGCCGTTTATGTGACAAATGACCATGAGCATCATGCATAAGGCAAATCCATAATATGAATGCTATATTCGGTTCCAGAGATAGGCGACACTCGACTGAGATTTAATGCATGTTTTTCCGTAAAACTGTATTCAATCATAGTTCGACAGGAGAGCGAATGATATTATCATACGGCGTCTCGGAGGTTATGAAAAAGTCTGCCTAGGTGAGGTTATCAATTCACGTATTCAAACAGGATTGGATGTATAAAATGTATAAAAACAGCGAAAAAGAGACTTGGATTATTTAATTCAGGCGGGAGAAGGAGTGAGAGTTTTCACTGTAAGGATTACTCAACATCAGATTCCAGACAAGTAAGTTGACCGATTTATGATCTAGTAAATGAAGGAATTCACAAATAAATAAAGTGGAAGATAAACAGTATAATAATGAAAATAGAATCTTATATTTTAAACAATTTTACGAAATCTAATGGCACTTAGTACGGCCGTTCTCTCTGGCCAATTCCCTTTATTTGTTATTGAATGAAAGGTATGTATGCATAGATTTGTCATCAAGTAATGAAAACAAGATAACGCAAATTTTTATAGCTTTGTCCTTTGATATCTCAGGTTTCAATTGAGGTACATTGTTCGTTTTAGTCTAAGAACACTCAGTGAATCAAGCCCTTTCATTTGGCTGAGTTTCAACTTGATTAGTTGAGTTTGAAAGGATGTGTGCAAAAACCAAATTCGTTTAAACTGCGAAAGTTTGTCAAAAAACGTGTTTACATCAAAAATCAAAGGGTGGCGATTTTCGCGACCTTCTCTGCCCACCTCCTGCTTCCAAGGTGCGGGCAGTTCCTAACTTTGCCTGTGCTCTCACCGCCACCTCTGGCCCGTCAGGCCGCAATGGTCGGCCCTGTCAGGCCACAATGGGCGCTCTGAAAGAACGAAATGGGCGCAGAAGGGCATTGGGCCCTGGGTGGACCCCAAAATTGTGCCAAAGGGCACAAATGGGTGGAGTTAACTCTTAATAAGAAAGTGTATAATAATATTTTACAGGTTAGTTCCATTGCTATACCAACACAAACATCTTTATATGGAGGAGTCTACACCACATCATTCCATCATAAGTCGAAAGGATCAGGAAGCTTGATTGTTCGCCTGGGTCTTGGTCTTCATTGGCCAGAACTGGAAGTCTATTAAAATTAAACTTATTCCGTCCAACTTTCTTCTCTTCATCCAGCTGCACCGCATATATGATCTTGGTCTAACTGACTGTATTAAAGTACCCACTACATCATTATATAACATTTATTATAATTATACTATATTTTGCCCTTGCTTGAAATACGAATAAATTTAATGAACCACTTCAACTGCAAAATTAGCCAGAACAGAAGGATACTCATAGTAAGAGAAGGGATAAGATAATATAATTTCCTATAGCATCAGTAAAGAATTTACTGAAATTACAATACTTTTTTGAGCCTATATAAAGGGGAAAAAAAAAAAAAAAAAAAAAGAAGGAGAGAAAGAAGCAAATAATACCACCTCACAAGCTATAGGAGATCCATTTTGGCCAATTGTAAAGACCAAACCTTTCCTTTTTTTTCTTGTTCTAGGTTACCCAGGCAACCGTCCTTCCTGGTGATAAAAATGCAAACATGACTGGGTGATTAGTGCTGGATTCGCTGGACTTACCTGAAGAGCTCCCCCTTGAACCATTGATGTGTCCGAAACGTGAATACAAATCAACCATAATTCCACAACTACCCCAATCTGTACTCTCCAATAGTGCACCTCAGGGATCCTAGGCGCACACACCAAAGCATATTCCTAAAGGAAGAATGTGCCATACAAATGTGCCTTGTGCCATAATGCGGAACTTGGAAGCCTAGGAGGCTGCAAGCACCACAGCAAGCATAAGGTCGTACTTGGAATTTAAGCCAGAGTAGCTGTAGTGGACACGAAACAGCAAACAACAACAAGGTGGTTCTTAAGATGATGAAAGCAAGAAAGGGAACGTCACCCAGCTGCATAGAAGGGTGGATTGAGGGGGGGGGGGGGGGGGGGTTATGATGCAAAATGTACGTTTGTGATCGTGGCATTCGAGTTTGTACAGTGTTTTTCGTCTACCTATTCGAGTCGTAACATGGGGCGTCGATAGACACAAATAGTGAGGGGGGAAATTTCATGAAATTTCCAACTGAACATAAAAAGTTTTCCTAACCCTGAAAACGCTGCAAATTATTACACAGAGGTTTATTATTTCTGTATTGTATAGCTCTTCTATACAGAACACCTCTCTATATTGTTAAACGAATAAAGGAAAGGTAGGTATCTAATGTCTCTGCATAGGTGAGACGCCTACAGTGGAGAAATTAACAAAATCAAATAACACACCTAAACTTTCCTAACACCAGCGGACGATGCAGTGCTGTGAATTGGTAAAACCGCGGCGGCGGCTGCTGCAAGCCCAACAATATCGGTCATTGATGAAACTTAATCCTCCTGAAAAATGATAGGGTCGCTGCTCCATTATAGATTGTAGTGAGAGAATAGAAAATTCGTACGGCTTTCAGGAAGGTTTCATTCGAATTGTTGAAAAAAAATATGTAAATAAAATAAATAAATATATAAATAAATGCTGTCACCTTCAAGAACTTCAAGGTAAAGTCTAGTCTACTTTAGCAGGACTTCTTCGACAAGGAAGAAGTTCAAGAACTCGATTTTTCAATATTTTAGCCCTTAATTACTACTCTTCACCTTGACGTCGATGTTATTGGGACATCACCGGCCGATGCATGATTTTTCATAAAATTTTTATAAACATTGGTCCAGTTGTTGCGTGAAAAAGCTCCGGATGGTAGTATCTTGGAGAAAGTATCTTGATGACGCTCTGTAGCTTTTCGGTGACATTTTCGCAAATATGATGTATCCTATGTTCAATAGGAGAAAAGTGATTAAAATTTCATTTCATTTCGCACTATTCTCAACCGATTATCACGAATCTTTTGTTTGGGTGAGGGGTGTTATTTCCCTGTTTTCAGATTTATTGAAGCAACTGATTCAACGCGTCGCTTTTTTGTCTGCAAAGCGAAGATAATTGAAAGTTACTACTTCAAACCAGACATAGGTACCTGTAACGCATGCTTCACTTACCAATATTCTTGTTTTGCTTCCGAGTCTACCAGCCTATAGGTAGCCTGTAGATTGTCACTTTCGGGAGAGAAGAAAATTTTTTGTCTCCAAAATAAAAAAATTCCACTCGCATTTTACGTTTTAGACCATTCTGAACAACTTTGGTTTCGTGTCTGTCTGTCTATCTGTGTGTGTGTGTTGTGTGTCTGTAGTGTGTCCACAAATCCTTGTAACAAGCCTGTAATTTCCACGATTTGGATGAAATTTTCAGGGAATGTGAGGGCTAGGGTGTAGACTCATTTCATTGATGCTAAATAAATACTCCACTCTGCGCCTGCGCAAACGTAAATTGAATTATGCCCCATTTTTTTCACACTCTAGTCGTTCGATCTCGCACTAATTTGGAGAATAGTTGGGAGAAAGGGATTTGATCATCCCATATCAATTTAACTTAAATTGTATCATTAATAGCTGCTTCGCCTGCGCCAATGTAAAATCTTTTCAATGATCTTAATTTCCACAGTTTTTTTCCGACTTGGATGAAATTGTCAGGGGATGTGCGGGATAGGCTGTAGATGGCTCCGTACCAATCACATTGTTTTCAAATCATCACTTCATTCTGCGTAAGCGCAAATATAAATTACATCGAGTATAATTTTTTCGTTTCTTAATTGACCATTAGTGACGTTTCACGCTATACCTTGATTTCAGATGGAATATATCTTTTGACTTTTTTCAGATACGGAATTTTTCAAGATCATTTAAAACTTCTAATTGATCTATACATTCATGTTACGGAAACGAGGAAGCTATGTGCCACACCTTAACGTGTAGATGTTTTTTCTATGCGACAAACAACGTGCCCTACACTAGCCTACATACAAATCTTATCCACTAACTTGGTTGAAACAGTTCCATGAAACTAATCACGTTTTACCAGGCTCTTACCTAATATTGTAAATATATTCGATCACTGGGACGAGGGTGAACGTTTTGGTCGCATGTTTCTGGGGGCGGGAAGTCGGGTTGTTTATGGGGCTCGAAAAACGTAAATAATCCGAGCGAGGATCACGCGGCGTAATAATGTGACGTCCCGGCGATATCTGGACCATCTCGACTCGGATGTCGGCCCCCTTCATTGAGTTTCACATACATAGTCAAGAGATATGAGCGATGTCTACCGCGTGCGATGGAGCTCTAGAATCGATATGATCCATGGCCAACTTATAAATCCATCAACAGGTGTCCGTTGAATTCAATTTAAATATCCGTTCTCCACCGTTCCGTTAACTGGTTCCCTCGTGCATTTACAGGGTGACCCACGGGAACCTTTCCATTGATAAAACAGTATAACCTACCTAATTTTTATTTATAAACAAATTTAATTATATGAACATGTTCAGGAAGATATGCCATTATCGTTAGGAAGCGAAAATAATGTCTGGTAGGTGCCGCCCACTTTCTCTGATGCGATAAGGGCGTTAGGTTCATCGTCGAGAATAACTGATATTCGTGTTGCAAAATCTTCCCGCTGACTGAAATCTCTTTCTTGCAGTTGCTCGGACGCCCAAGTTTTCCTGACGCCGGCTCTAGGGGTGAGGGAAGTTGCAGAAGGAAGAGGAGTAAGAGTGGGATGAAAGGAAGTGCTCCTATAAAATTACCACCAGTTGAGGTAAGAACCCCTTAGGACGCGGATGGTGATACCACTCAGCACTGCCGCCGAGATGCCCAACTCAAGTAACTACGTAGTGCTTCTCCCGCGCCATACCCCACGCCATGACTCGGTCGCAGCCATAACTTTGATGTTATTGGTTGCCACTCCTTTTAGCTCGGAAATCGCTTGCCGCAGGTCATTCCTGTCATTTTAGCCCGTCAGCTCTGCTCCATGTCCACGCTGCCACTGACAGCTGCTAATTAGGAGAAAAAACAATGTTTTAATGTTGAAAAACGTTGTTTTTTCATTGAAATCGATCGAGAGTTTTCTTAAGAAATGACCCTCTATGAAAATACGAGTTTGGGCTCAGTTTCTACGTATTTTTTCACGCTGAATCGAATGGTAACTCTTGCAGATCTCCCCAACTCCGTTATAACAGAATTTTACACTTTTGCTTACTTACTTAGTTTCACCCCTAAAATCACATAAAATTTGTCACACCAAATGAACTCAAATGTTGTTAAAGTGTAAAAAGGTTATATTGGTGTTGGGGAGATACGCAAGAGTTACCATTCGATTCAGCGTGAAAAAATACGTAGAAACCGACCCCAAACTCGTATTTTCATAGAAGGTCATTTTTCAAGAAAACCCTCGATTTCATTGGAAAAACAAATGTTTTTCAACATTAAAACATAGTTTTCTCCCCTAATTAGCAAAGTAAATGTAAAATTGACTACACTGTTGGAAAGCTGAGGTTCTGGTGCAAATTTTAGGACTTCAGGCTGAATTTTACATGTAGTATTTCACTAGACCTACAGAGTATGAAAAAAGCAGTCTTTCTGAAGATTTGACAAAATTTACTGTTCAGATTAATTTTTCACCAATTGAACAAGCTAAAATAATTTTTATGGTACATTAGGTAGATGGGAAATTCAATACTTTTTCCAACGGTATATTCAAATTTGAATGTTTTCAGGTAATTACGGTAGTTGTGGCCGTTTATGTGAGTTAAGGTCGAAATCACGAAAAAATTCTTAAAAATTGAATAACTCGAAAACGAAGCGTTTAAAAAAATCTCCACGAGGAACTTTTGATCGGAAATCAGTTGCAGAATACGTGGGTGAAGTTTGGCGGATATAACATGAGACAACCTGTATAAGAGAGCAGGAGTGTACCCCTAGAAGGATAATCCTATAGGATAATCTCTATAGACCCCTATGAAGGATAATCCTGATTAGAGAAAATTTCTTTGAGATCGGTGGCGGACTTACCGCGAACAACCCTTGTTCTATTTGTAAGTACAGTTCTATTTACAGTACAGACCTTAGTCTCATCACGTTTCACGGAGATAGAAGCAAATATTATTCACGAAATCATATCAGCGCAGAACAGCGGGAAGACAGTGAACATCTGCTGGATTAAAAGCAACTCAGGGATAAGGGGAAATGATATTGTGGACTCCGAAGCGAAACGGGCGGCTCTTCTCCCAGAACCACCACCATCACGAGTGTATCCCTTTACAGATCTCAGAACTTCAGCAAATCGGCCATTACTCCTCCAATGGAGGAAGGAATTCCTCTCTTATCCTTCCGGCTGCCAGTATAAGGGTCTTTTCCCATACCGTACTAAAAGGACATGGTTTGATGGAATAACGGGCACACACCCCAAAGCCTTCATCAAAACCATAACCAGGTTACGCACGGGTCATTGCAAGACCAACTTATATTTACATAAAATAAACCCCGCCAACTCATCACTCTGCAGAAATTGTTCTCTCACTGAAGAATCCCCCGAACACATCATCCTGGAATGTCCAATCCATCATGCCGCTCGTCTACTACTCTTGGAAGCGTGTGAAAACAGGGCGGCACGCCCCTACAACCTCAAGTCGCTACTAGCCGAAGGTGATATGGTTATTTACATAGAAATTTACAAGTTTTTGAGCCAACTGAATATTTCAATTCAAAATAGTTTCTACATATATATCATTCATGATTTACTGAAGTACCTACTTTTATTTTTGTAGAATCTATTGTTATGTTTGCGGCTGTATGAATTTATTTCGAAGCCAATAAAAAAAAATTAAAGAAAGTACATTTTAGTCAACTGCATTCAAAAATATCGAGTAGAAAAACGGAAGTTAAAGAAGAGCGTTGTCTAATTCCACGAAAATAAAGAGTTACGATGTTATCGACTATATTAATCGTTACATCGATGAAGTTAACAGAACAACTCTCCCTGTATTGGCCAGCGAGTCCGCACTATGTGGGTAGACTGCGATAAAAGAGGCGCGTTGCCTCGACACGTGAGCTCCGTCGCCACCCCACGCCCCGGACCACGTGTCGGCGCTGATCGAGTCTCAGAAGCGATGACGGGGAATGATGATAATAGGAACGAGGTCTGAAATACAAGTTTATTCTGGTGTATCGCTCAAGGTCAAAACAACACGGTTATTTTCGAAGGGGAAGTACGGGGCAAGGATGTTTTCAAACTTTATAATTGTTGGTATTTGCAAATTTGGTTTATTGTTTTCAATAAGCTACCTTTCTGATGGGACTTAGAACTAACAAGGTTAGCCACTAGGAGCGCTAGGGAGGGAAATACCTAAGGAACATAATAGTTGACATGAATTACCCCTTGCTGATACTGAAATTGCCTTGTAAATATCAGCTGGTATAATTCCAAAGGAATTATGAGTTGATATAGTTCCACTATTGTCCGTGCCGATGTAATAGTGAAGTATTGGTAGATAAGTACATATTTCATCTCATAAACTGCTGCCGACTCTACCTACAGATAGCGGAAGCATTTATTATTATTATTTTTTTTTTTTTTTTTTTAATGAAGTTTATTAAGAAACAACATTGTGCTAAGTATTCTCATTGTGTGAACATACGATAGGTCTAATAGCACGCTGAGCGTGATTCACGTGTAAATAGGACCCAAGTTATAAGTCATCCTAGTAAAGTCATATTTTTGGAATAGTGGAAATGAAGTGTTAAGGAACTATGAGAATGTTTTTGTCATGAAAGTACGTGGATCGGAACTGTTGGGATGTTGAATTGTTGATGTTTAGTTGAAACCATTTGCAAAGTCACCATGGGGTTTTTTTGAGACGAGGGAGTGGACGTTGATTAGGTATCATGTTGATGAGGTCGTTGGGATGGGATGAACTTTTTGGTTTATTGATTGGTAGGCCGCAATGAGGTCGTTTACAGTGGGAATGTTCAGGTCTTTGTGTAGTTCTTCGTTACGTACATGCCACGGAGCGTTCACAATAAATTATTCTCAATATACGATTTTGTAGCACTTGAATTTTGTTAATCTGAGTAGCACTCGCTGATATCCACAGGCCACTGCCATACAGATTGATAGATGAAACAGCCACTACAGTTGAGAGATAAAAAAGGTTAGTCTCCAAAAAACAAACGGTTTTTTTTTTTTTTTTTTACAGAGGGAAAATTTCCACTCGCATTTCACTTTTTAGACCATTCTGAACAACTCGTTCCATATCTTTCGGTGTCTGTGTGTCAGTCGTGTTTCCGCGAAGTCTTGTAACAACCTTAATTTCCTTTTTATTATTGAGGGCTGGATCTCTGATATGTCTTTAGAAGAGTCCCCTGAGTTATATAGATAATGTTAAAACTAATTTCAATTACCTAATTTTTTTTCTCGAAATTTGAACTCTGAAGCAAGTAATCTTGGAATGACTCATTATTATCTTCTGGTCTGTCCTGCATTTTATAAATTATACAGCTCACTTGACAATTCTCTATCAAAAACTCATAACTGAGTTTAACTCCCACCCCCAACCGTTCAAGTTAATGCAGAGCTCACACAAACTGTGAGCGTCGTTAGGAACGTGATGACCTTACATCATCAGGTGTTTAGACAGCAGTTTAAAACGCTGCAAAGTATTACACAAAGGTTTATTATTTCTGTATTAGCATTTTTATGCAGATCATTGGTATATAATAAATTATTATTAAGACCCATATTTATCTAGTAAAATCATGGCGCATCGTGCCTCCCCAAAAGGGTTCACACCTTCACAGCTAACAATCCCACAATTTTACGGTTTATATGTTGAAAAATTTTCCAAAAATGTCAAAACAAAAAACTTAGTAAAACGGCAGGTTGAGAACGACAGGAATGAGCCTCAGAGGCCTCAACAGCTATTCAGTGATCCCGTAATTGTTTTTGAGGTGTCCCGAACGAGCTCCATTAAATTTCAGCAACGTGAGTCGATTAGGAAAGAAATTAGCCTCGGAGGTTCCAAAGATGATAAGAATAACACGAGAACTGGGAATATTACAGAAATATAAAATAACCAGGTGACTCAGAAGGAGTAACGCTTAGAACCATCGAGAAGTTTCAACGACCCTCTGTTTCCGCGCAAATTGAAAAGAACCAGAACTTTTTGATCAAACTCTACATACACATATTAAGAAGCGTTAAACTCAAGGAACTACAAAATTAATTTCCATGAAGGAAATTTTGGATTCATTGCAATAGCTTAAATTTTCATAAAATTGCCTAAAACGCTCCGACCTTGGTAGACTCGGAAGTATTTAACCTTCTGTTGTTGGATTAGAAATAATTATTTAATTTAAAGCAATTCCTAAGTATTTACTAATCAATAATTTAATACATTAATATAATTGAAGTAGGTGATTACCTACCTACGCTTCACAAGCCCAATAGGATACAGAATTTATAATAAATACGATTTCGAGAAGTCTAAATTCCATTTGAATTATATGTATTATCAGCTGATACAGTTGTCATAGTTTTCAAGGCGATTTTTGATATGTTTCACTGGTTACGATTCACTCCCGTGTTGATGTTTTTGAAGTGTAAACTTCTATAGGCGCACCACGTCGAAAAATTTAGCGGGGTGTGAATACGATTTTACCGTCACGTTTTTTTCCGTCACGCTGTTTTGACAACCAAGCCGTTGCTGAGGAAATGAAACTTTTTATTTTTCACAGGACAAAAATCATTCTCCACTCGTTGGAAAGCTCTCGATCACGCATTTCTTCCGTACCTACTTGTTCTTCTATTCATGTCGTATTTTTATATTTATTTATGTTATGAATGGATATAGTAAACAATGCCGCTTGTTTTGTTGTCACTTGGTTGAGAAGTTAATCTTGCTTACAGTAATTGTAGACACTCATCATAACAGAAAATTAACTACTTAGGGGGTGGTTTCGTTCGATTTTTTGGGCGGATACCTATAAATGAAACTCAAAAAGTCATCACTTTTACATAGAAAGATTTCAAGATCTCGATTTTTGAATATTTCAGCCCTAAGTTGCTACCCTTTAGTGTTGATCAAACGCGATGCCGATGTTACTGGCTCATCCCCGGCCGATAAATAATTTTTAAGCCAAATCCCTTGAAGTTTGGTCCAATACTTTTTGAGAAAAGCTTCGGACGGCGTAAGGCTCGATTTTTGGATTCTACGCATCTTGAAACGTAAACCAACAAATTTTGAGGAGGGGGGGGGGGGGGGGTTAAAAATTATTTTTTTCTTGGTCGATTACAAAGGTTCATTATTGAAAACAATAAACCAAAAGGGCTGCTCGAGTTTAAACTAGTTTTGTACAGCTGGTTCTTAGTACCTACAATAACTACTCTAAAATCCCAAATTCCAATTCTAAAATTCCAAAATCCATTCGTGCGTTTCGATATTTCGAATGACCTCGGGCGTTTAAAACATTTTAGCGTACGTGCGTTTCGGCAGACATCGCAAATAGAATGTGGCTCAATAAAGGAGGTCCACGACCTCTCTCGTGTGTTGACTGAACTCAATTGCTTTGAATCAATCGACCCTCGTTCCTTCCTCTCGACAAATTTCATCTTCAAAATTTTTCATCAATGGAAAACTGGAGGTAATTTTACACCTGCTAATAACTCGGTTTTACATGAAACCCTCCTTCAAGCGGAAATCGCCCATTCCATATCTTTCATGGATACACATGTCACACCCGACAAAATCGCCTGAATTTTCCCCGTGCCGTCTTTTGTTGTTGGTTTAACCTTTGTATTTGTCTTTCTTTCGTGTTTTTTCCCCGCACCTCAACCAGAACAGTCATTAGCGGCATTTTGTTCTTGCTTTCGACGTTTTATCGAAGATTTCAGCTTTTTCATTCTGAAGATTTCGTTTCAAGGTTCATTTTACGCGTTTTAAAGATTCGTGTTCTTCACGGCTGAATCGTTTTCATATGATGTAGAGGTAAGTGGTCGTTGTTTCTTTATTCATGTTATATTTTGGAAATAGTCTACTGTGACAATTGAGTTTTGAGCAGTGATTCACTACAAGAGTCACGTTAACGTATCTGTTATAAGAGTTCTTTTTCTCTCAGGCTTACGAAAACGCTGCGAGAAATCGATGCAAAAAGGTTAGCATTCATCGTGCTCGCTCTAACAGCTTGTTTTCGTGTTTACGAGAAATACCAATACGAGAAATACAAAAACTCTCTATTGTTGAAAAATTTCTTCACTCATATCCGTTTTGAGGCATTCAAAATGAAATCCCTGAGTTTAACGCTTTTTCATGTACACACACACACACACACACTCATATGTGAGTGTGTGTGTCATTCCAAAGGATAACTCTCCTTAGGATTGAGATAAAATTCCGTTCCTATGCCAAAAAATCAAGCTTTCCAAGCGAAAGAATGAGTTCTTTTTGGGTTGTTCTTTTTGAGCACATTCAATTGGTCAAATTTCAAAAATTGTACTAAAAAAATCACTAAAATTACATTTTTTGCAGAATATTGCTCAAATAAAATGTATTATAACTATAAAATAGAACATTAAAAAATTACGAACAAAAGAGAAATGTACTTATATTTGCTAAAAAATCGATAAAAACTGCAAAAGAAGCTAAAAATTCAAAATCTCTATTTGATTAGAAATTATTACGTAGAATACGTTTGTTGCCATAAAATTAATAGATAACAATTTCCATGCACTCAGAAAGCTCAAATTTCAAAACAATTCAACATTATACAATACGGTAATTTACAAAAATTAGCTCATAAATCATGCTGCATGACTGGAACTTTTTTCACTTACTTACTGGAGATGAATAATTTTGTGTCTCGAAAATCAAAATTTCCACTAGCATTTTACGTTTTAGACATTCTGAACAATTTTCGTCCCGTGTCTGTCGTGTGTACACAAATATTTGTAACAAGCTTAATTTCCACAGTTTTTATCGGATTATGATGACATTTTTAGGGAATGTGCCGATTAGTGTAGATGGTCCCCTATCAGTTATATTGATCCCAAATAACTACTTCACTCTGCGCATGCGCAAAAGTAAATTCCATACAGCTTCATTTTTTTCACGCCCTGGTCGCCCGATCTCGCTCAAATTCGGTGGGGAGTTAGCATTCCATATCAATTTCAACCCAATCGTATCAACAGTAGCTCCTGCGCACGCGCAAATGTGAAATCCTTGTAACAAGCTTAATTTCCTTAGTTTTCGTCCGATTTTGATGAAATTCTTAGGGAATGTACGGATTAGAGAGCAGATGGTGCCCTATCAGTTTCATTGTTTCCAAATAAATATTTTACTCAGGTTATGCGCAAACGTAAAATCCATCAAGCATAATTTTCGCACGCTATAGGCGTTTGATCTCGCTCTAATTTGGAGGATAGACGGGAGAAGACGATTTGAGCATTCCATACCGATTTCAACATGATTGTATCATTAGTAGCTGCTGCGCAGGCGCGAGTTTGTAATCCTTGTACAGAGCTACATTTTCACATTGCAGCGATTCTGAGGTGAACTCAACCTCATTCGGCTCTTCCTTGAAGGACGCTAATGTTTTGTTTTGAAAATGTTGTAATAACAAAGTAATAGCTGTTTCTGTCTGTTTAATATCTGTGTCTTCTTTTCATTTAATTTATTTGCATAATTTCTACCACACTTACTTTTCATACTCCATCCTAATTTACCATTTTCTTCAACCATAAGAACCAGCTATGGAATCATAAGATAATTTCAAACATTTCAATCATCTATACATTCAAGTTACAGATACGAGGAAGCTTTGGGCCACACAAATTCGGCATACGTTTTTTAAATATTGTAATCACTGTTTTATCTTGTTTTTGACTTCATGTCAAAACAAAGTGTTATAATTTCCCCCAAGTTTATCTGTAAAACCAAAATAAGGTTGAAGAGAGCGTGAATTTTCGTTTCAGAATATTACTCTTTTATAAAGTTTTGAGCTCATTTAATGGGGAAAGATAGGTTTAAAACGAGGATTTCCTCATTTTTACAAAATCACTGCATTTTTCAAATGGCTAGTCAACACCTTTTGGATAATTAATTTTTCCCGTTTTTTGTAACAGGAAAAACTTACCCCATGTTTTAGCTTTACAAAGGTGTAGTCAATTTCACATTTACCTAGGGGAGACAATTATGTTTGAAAATTAAAAACGTCGTTTTTTTCCAAAGAAATCGAGGTTATTTAAAATACGAGGTTACCCACCATAAACAAACGAGTTTAGGGTGGATTTCTACGAAGTTTTTCACGCTTAATCGAATGGTAACACTTGCAGATCTTTATGTCTCCGTGATAACAGAGTTTTACACTAAACCTAACTAGTATTAATCATAAAAAGAAATGAAATTTAAGCATAACTAAACATTTGTGGGTTTAAAAGTGTAAAACTTCGTTATAACGGAATCGGAGAGACCTGCAAGTGTTAAGTGTTACCATTCGATTCAGGGTGAAAAAATACGTAGAAACCGACCCAAAAACTCGTTGGTTCATGAAGGGTCAATTAAAAAAAAAAACCTTGATTTTTTGGGGGGAAAAATATGATATTTCTAACTTTCAAACATAATTTTCTCCCCCAATTGGCAAAGTAAAAGTAAAAAAGCTTCCATTCACCCATCACGATGGGGTGAGCAAATTTTCGTAAGTTATCGTATTATATTCTGTTACATTGCTTTGTCATTTGAGCACTATGAGTGCAAAGAGATCTTTCACGACCAAAATTTATGATAGAAAAACTCATTTCAAATAATATAATGTGATTTCAAAATGTTTAGAGTTTTAGCTTTTATTTTCAATATTCATTTTCCGCGATTTTTGAAACCAAAATTTGAAATATAAGTACATTTTTCAGCATAATTTTGTGCATGAATTTTTTAACGGTGTAGTTCATTGTTGATAAAATTCTTTTGACTAAAATGCTGCTAAAAATAAAAATTTAACAATTTTTAGCCACTTTTAGTAATTTTAAGTGACTTTTCAAGTATATTTCTTCTTCTTTTTTAATTTGAGCAATTCAATGTGTTCAAAAAGCGTTGGCCAACGAACTCATCCTTTCTTTTGGAAAGCGTGATTTTTTGGCACAAGCGCATGAACGGAATTTCCATCTCGATCCTAAGGAGAGTTATATAGTTAACGTCTGGAATGAAACACACACATCTACGAATATATATATAAATAACTTATGAAAAAGCGTTGACTATAGCTGATATGCTAATTGACTATACCGCTGGAAAGTTGAAACGAACGGTAAAAATTAAATTTCTAAAGGTTGAAGACCAACTTGAAAAATGCAGTGATTTCGGAAAAACGAGAAAATCTTAATTTTAGACCAAGATTTCCACCACTGAATGAGCTTAAAACTGCCTAAAAGATTATTATTCTGAAAGAAATTTGACTTGATTAATTTGATTTGTTTTCAACAGTGGGTTCATTTTTTTTTATTAACAGTGAACTTAGAGGGGGTTATGACCATTTTAATGACATGAAGTCAAAAACGCGAAAAACTTGCGAGTTCGCCCAAGGGAAACTTTTTGTTGGAAATTAGTTGTAAAATCGATCCCAAGAAGGTTCTCAACCGAAAGTGTCGACACCCTGTATATATCAGCAACTCCGTGAGCCTTCGGGCCAGCGGACCAACAAGTAATTTGAGAATGTTGATAAAACAAGGTGAGACGGCAAACGCATTTCAAACGACGAATGGGATGAAAGAGAAATGAGAGCCTGCCGCTAGGATAGTTAGCTCTCAGTTTGCTCGCCGCAGGACAGAGTCACGTGGTCCCGTCAATCGGGTGACACGTGGACACGTGATACGACGCACGGCGTCTGCTCCCCCTCCGTCGCGCCCCGCCGTTCCCATTACTACTGCATGGAACAAACCCAGCGGATCGCTCGATCTCCTTCATCTCGGAGGAATGCGTTCGAGAAGGAATTCCGCGGAAAAACGGCTATGACTCGTCCTCCGGGAGATACGAGACCAGCTCGGGAATATTGGCACAACTTTCGAAATGCGCGGAGTAGAATTCAATGCATTCATTTTCATTCAACAATACACGTACAAGTATAGTTTATTCCTAGTGATACTCAAATAGAGTTTGCCCGTTTTCATCATTATCATAGGTAGGTATTATTGTTTTTTGTTTACTAAAGCACGATAAGTGCTTATGAAAGTACACGATCAGTAATAATGCCATTCCAGTTCTTCTAAAAACAAATTTAGAGCTCCTTTGTTTGACACAATACTGATATTGAATGATCCATATTTAAACAAATTGCATTCGCCAGGATTCAGTTATTGTACTTGACCGCTGCTACTCGTAGTCGGAAAATCAATCTATTTCACTTCAATACATTAGTATAATAAAAGTATTTCAAATTTAAATTCCAAGTTTTATAATTTTGAGTAAAGACAAAAGAACAAAAAAGAGTACATAGTATTGACAAAAGAACAAAAAATTGGAAGTTTTTCTTAACATTCCGATAAAGCTGATTGCCTCGCTTGTAGAGGGTCTAAATAAAAAATAATTCCTGATAATTTAATTAATTCATAAATTCCTGATAAATAAATAATTCCTAAACAAAAAAACTGTAGTAAATCCTTAGTCTGTAGATAATTAGTTGCAAAAAAATGTTGGAGTCATTGAGACTGAAGGACTTAAATTTTTAGAGGTTTCTCATCCGGCACCACTGTTAGCGACGCGCCTTTCCAATAGACTACCTAAAAGTGATCTTAATGATTTTTCTCTAGGTTATTCAGCTGTTTATGTGCGATTATTATTCGTAGTGTTTTTACACGATGATGATCCCATTTATATATTCTTGCTCTTTGTCACTGAAGAATGGTTTTATAAACATCTATTTTTATCATTATTGCTACGTCGCAAACCTTCCAAATAGCCTCCGCAATTAATGACTCCAGACCACAAAACACGAATCTTCATTAGACTAGGGCATAACGTTTGTGTATTTTTTCATCAAACCCTCGAGTCTTTGATTTCGGTAGTCCGTTCATACGTTACTTCCCTTTTGATTGACCAAATTTTGGGACGAGGTAAAATTCCGCCATAATAAATGGGGAAATAACTTCAGTTTTTGAAGAGCTCTTCTTCTATGTGATTGACAAATCTAAATGCAGAACGCTGCAAATTATTTCACAAAGGTTTATTATTTTTTCAATTGAGTATGATCATAGTTTTAGTTGGCTACCATACGTCATAAGGCCCGTCCAGACTCCTCGGCGTGTCCTATTTCGAGTTGCCACAACCTATACTTATATAATTATATACGCATGTTTATATTTCTCGATTTGAGCTCCTATCTATTCAAATAGTTATTGTCTTAATAATATCATTATCTAAGTACGTACGAAAAGTCGAGAGGATATGTTATTAAATATGCGTAGGAAAAGCTTTGGTATTAACACACAAATATGACCTTGAAAAAAACATATATATTCATGCCTCGAAGGAACGCCGGCGCCGTACCCACCACAAGGTGCCGCGGCGCCGGCGCCTCCTCTCACTCCACCCCCCCCCCCCCCCCTCACCGCCCACCGTGACCCCCTGCCAAGCGTGCCAGGCGTGCGCGCGTAGAAAAAGACACTTTTTCGCCCGTTTTTGGCCCATAGCATCTATGCGAGTAAAGCGATCGGGATGGTTAAACGTTAGGACCAACTAGACCCCAAATGGAGTCTATGTGCGAAAGAACGGGTTTTTTAAGTCAATTCTTAGGCCTTTTATGGCCCGGACGGCGGACGGCGAACAGCGGACGGACATTTCAAATTTGGATTCTACGTACCTTGAAACGTAAAGTGACAAAGTTTGAGGGGGGGTTATAAAAATTTTTTGCTACACGATCACATAGGCTTATTATTGGAAATAATAAACCAAAAAGTGAAGCTTTAGCGAATTTTTGTAGAAAAAGGATGGTATTGCAATGGCTCCAAAAATTTTTAAAATCGATATTTTTGAAAGTTTTGCTGAAGGAAGAATTAAAAAAGTTGCTCCCAACTCTCCACTTCGAAAGGTAAATGACACTCTCAGAGGCATTTTTCATTAAAAGTTGAAAGGCCAGTCGCTCGAGATTGCTCTAACTTAAAGAATTAGAAAAAATCTGGGAAATCGGTGCATATTTCGAAAAGTTATGATGTCGGGAAAATAACTTTGATTCCTTATGGGAGCAGAAAACATGGGTGACCGGGCAGCCCCCTTTCGTCAGAATAGGAAATATGGTTATTTTTTATTGGCTCAGTAGAAAGATCTGAGCGAGAACTTTCCAAAAAGGTGCTATATGATGGGTATTTGGCCAGTAATATGGCTCTTGAAATTCATTTGCGTGGTGACGTCATGGATCCCGCTCACCTGGGTGGAACCATTAGCTCCCTTCCACTGCTACGTCACGCGTGATCATCCTACCTGTTTATCGGCCAAATTGAAAGGTCTTTTTTGAGCTACGAATTGGCATTTGGAGGTTTACAAGTTCCGTCGTGAGTGGTGCTAATGAAGGATTCATTACTAACTGCTTTGCTAGATGTACATAAAAGCCAAAAAAGCGCTTTCCTATCCTTAATCTGAGATTGGAAGAGACTGAATCCTTAATCTCTAATAACTATGTTGTTATGACAGACAAAAGTCTACTCAAAAGACGAAGAAAACCAGGACTATTTGCGTCCAGACAGCACTTGGGCAAGGATGTAGGAATTTTCTCTCACAACCAAAACTTTCCTGGTAAAACCATCCTGGTTGGAAGACATTGAAACCTTAGCAGTTTGCTAACTCAGCCAATAATGAGGAAAACAAGGAAATTTTTTACAGCCCTTAGGCCAAGACACAGGACTCATTTGCCCAAACCAGGACTGTCTAGGTCAAAACATCAAGATCGAGGGTAAAACTATCTTACCCACACCGATTAATTTTTCGAACTTAGGATAAGTCTTTTCCCAGCCAAGTCTTTTCCCATCAAAATGAGAAAACTCAAACTGAAAAAAATTTTTTTTTTTTTTTTTTTATAACTTGATTTGCATATTTTGGTGCATTACAGTTGTGCTAATATTGTAATTAGCGTCTTGCTACACTACTAACATGTGACGTGTGGTGAGGTCACTGCTCAGTAGCAGTTCTCACGAAGTGTTTTGTAACAAAATAGCATCGAAATATGTTCGATATTATAGTATTAATTTAAGTAATAATTTCAACATATTAATAGGAACATCGTCTTTATATTATCACATAATAGGAGGGTTGTTGGTAACAAATTATTCTAGAAAGTCCGGTGGGCATTTTATTTTGAGTCTTCCACACGATCTATTTCCCGGGAGATTTATTGCTGTTGACTGTAATAGTTGATTTCTATGGCCAGCCATCGATGAGTGCAGTTGATTGTAGTGTAGCGAGTTTTCATCGTTTCTGTGATCAGCGGGACTTCCAGGTCATGGTATATTATACTGTTTCTCACATACCATGGAGAGGAGATTATACGCAGTGTACGGTTTTCAATTCAATTCAATTCTTTATTCAACACTTTGGACATGAACCCCCACCCCCCGTCCCACCTGGCGTGTGACGTGTGTTTTGTATGACCTGTATCCTGTTGTTTTGGCTGTCGGATGCTGAGCCCCAGAGTCCACACCCATACAGCCATATTGGTCGAATGATCACCATATAGATCAATTTCTTCAATCTAAGTGATTGAATCTGGATGCTCCTTTTAGCAGGAACTTCAGCTCGGCAAGGAGATGACGGATTTTGATTGGTATTGAAGTGATGTGTGCGGCCCATGTGAGTTTAGAATCCAGTATCATTCCCAGATATTTAACTTGTGGTTCTTGAAGTATGATCTCATTGTTAAGGGAAATTGTTACATTAGTGATGTTTTGTTTAAGGGTAAATTTTACAACTACGGATTTTTGTGGGCTTAGCTTCGTTCTCCATTTTGAACACCAGCGCTCAATCGTTCAGTAGCGTTCAATCGCTTGAAATGTTCTGCGTTGGTCTCTTGTCTATATGTATGTCTACACGCCTTTTGATATTTGGTACATGCCTGCTCGACAGTTCAATGAAACCACGACTTTTCGCATTCTCCCAGCTCTTGGGCCAGGGTAACAGGACTGTCTTGGTCAACTATCGCGGTTGGGTATGGTGACAATGAAGAATTCATAAAGGACATGACACGCTGCTTTGCTTGGTGTACATCAAAGCCTAAAGGCCCATTTACACTACCCGAGCATTCGTCGCGAGCAGGGGTGACGAACGAACATTATTTTGTTCGAGGCTCAGGCAGTGTAAACAGTCGTCGCGAGTCGATCAAGGTCCAAGTCAATGCTCGTTCGTGCTCGGACCTGATCCACCCGATGTCGGTTTTACGGCGAAATCAAAGGGACGCTCGTTCCCCGCTCGTTGTGTTCTATGAATCTAGTTCTCGCCTAGCTGTTGAAGGATACACGTCTCCCATTTTGCGTGTGGTGTTTTGTTGCTTTTCAAGTATTTTAGTGATGGAGTGGGAAAATGAAAAGTGCTTTTTGTTAACTTCTCTGTATGCGGAGCTCCCAGAGCTGTGGGTGTTTCCTTCCATTCTTCGCAATATGAAGGTGAAATTTCAGGCGACATGTGGCCAAAATTGCTGAATACTGCACTGTTATCCTCCTTCAAATCCTTCAGCAATAGGGAGTAATTTCTTTTCTTTAAAAATGACGACTCCCACATGCGACGCCTTTTCTTTTTTCGCTTTTCCTCCGCTAGACGGTCTAAAATGAGGATAGCCACCGCGGAAACCGCAATTTCGGATATCGCGGATGCCATCTGTTTGCTGCGAATCCTCACGAGCAACTGATCGTCACAAATGCTCAAGCAGTGTGAACAGAGCTCGTTTGTGTTCGTGCTCGTTGAAAACTGGCGAGCAACGATCACGAATGTTCAATGCTCGATGCTCGGGGATGTTCAGGCAGTGTAGACGGGGCTTAAGATAAGAAGCTTTTCTATCTTCCTTCTGAGAATAAATGAAATTGATTCCTTAAATATCGAATAACGCAGTTGATATTAGGTAATCGTTTGCTCAAAAGATGAAGAAAACCATGACATTTCACATTCTGCCAATTCTTTGGCCAGGATGCTGGGTTTTTCTGCCAAAACCAGGATTGCCCAGCTCAAATCATCCTGGTCGAGCGTCAAACCATCCCTCACCGATTTATTCGCCGAACTTGGCAAACGTTTTTCCCAGCCTGAGTGTCTACCATCAAAATGGGAAAACTCATCTGAAACATTCTGCGCTTGTCTTGAGGGGAATTTCGAACTAATCGCGGAAAAGGTATTTTTGGGAAGGACCGCCGTGCGTGATAACACGTAGCGATTAGCAGGTCCCAATTAGCGTTTGACGAGCGACGCCGGACAGATGCGGGCTCGATTGCACAACGAATGAAATCGGGTTTTCTAGGCGTTTGAAACGTGAACGATCTTGATTTTATAAAATAAGAAATCACTCGTTCACTTTTACAACTTGGTGTCGAGTCACAGAGGGACCAACCAGAAGAAATAACATGTCTGGTTGAATTTGAGAAAGATTTATTCACGACATTTTATACATAAATTACAAAATAACAAGGCCGTTCTTAATCGAAATAACTAAACTAATAACCTCAATTAGCTGTGAAACTGTTGATAAAATAATATTACATCTTGTGATTTGAGCAATACAGATTTCATCCATTTCATGGGGTTTTCCATTTGTGAAACAAAGTATCAACCTAGATTGGCAATTTTTCCTGGTATATTTCATTCTAGCAACTGAAAGGTCTCCTTAATTTTTAGAAAAATGTTACATAAAAAATATAGTAAATACGATCATTTACAAAAATTCGCTCATACGATCATGCTGCATGACTGGAACTTTTATTTTGGAGCCATTGATATAGTCAACAAAACTTAATAGGTACTTCAACAAAAAAGGGGGTTCTCTAACTTTTCCGAAAATTCGTTAAAATGTACCTAACATTTGGCAACTTGCAAGTTTAGGAATTTCTTATTTTTGAACTAAGAAACAGCTCCCTTGAAAACCCTGAATGCGAATTTCCAAATCAAAACACCAAAGGTTTGGAGAAAACCCGATATAAATAAACTGAGTTAGCGTCATAGATGAAGAGTGCTGCGCCCCCCTCCCCACCAGGAAGACGCGTGCGTGAGGTACGCAATCCTATGACTTCATTCAACTTTCTTTACACCACTGTTTCATTCACTTCCTATCATCTGATACCCTTCATATTGCACCTTTTTGGAAAGCTCTCTCTGAGCTCTTTTGGCCAATGGAATACAGTGACAATAATTCGCTGCGCGTCATGAAGTATTTCGATAGAGATAAGTATGCAGTATTTCCTTAAAACTAAAGAAAATTATATTAATTTTACATGGATGCTATCATGATGGATCACATCTTAGAAGGATAGGGTTGTTATTCGATTGTTTGATTTTCAAGTCCATAACTCCATTACTCCAGAAGTTTCTTGAGTTGGCCGTCAGTAAGATACCCATGAACCCCAACTGTGACTTCCTGTATTTACTTTCCGGTAAATTGAATTCCATCCCCCCGCAACAAACTCCTGGTTTCGGCAGAATATTAAACATGAATAGAGTAAATTCAACATTGAAAACTCTTGCTCGCCTGATGTGTTGAAATTCGAATCAATTTAAAAATCCAGCTCAATTAGTTTTGCCGTACAAAAACTCGTTGTTATGATTCATTTTAAACGTTTGCTGCGGTAGCATTGCTACTTTCCGACCCGCCCAAAGGGTAATATAAGAAAGTCGTGCGATCTTCTTTAAAAAAATGTCTGCAACTTCCACAATACATGAGTACAGCTAAACCTTATCTGAACACACATCTATACGAACCGAAGAGATATATTAATGTATAAACTAGGCAGTCGGTCGCGATAAGAATTTAAGAATTTTGGCAGTGAGCATAAGCTACGAGCTAGAAACGTTAATGACGACTCCATTAAATGCTGCTGGTGGCCATGCCTATTTCTCCGCGAAATTTGACTTAAACTTTGTTATCTACACAACTTGTAGTGTCTCGATTTCATTCATCATACTTGAAAGCTCTTTTAAAAGTCAACAAAAGCGAGATAGTTAACACAGGTAAGTACTTATATAAGACATCGTTTTTGAACCTGAACAAAATGGTCATTTTTTGGTATTTCTCGGCTCATTACCACCTATGCCATAACTGTGACATGGGTATGATTTTCATCTATAGAAGAATATCTTGAGCCATTTAGACGGAAACTACCTTTTTCACCTATTTTGAGAAGTTTTTGCTAATTACTGCTTTTTTTTCTTCTAAGAACTAAAAATTGAGTTTTTATAATTATTATTTAGCATATTACTCTCCTTAGGGCATCTTCCAGGCCACAACGGGAATCGAATATCATCTGTATCCATAAGAAAAGTAACTCCTGTGAATTTCATCAATATCACTCAAGCCATATTGAAGGGTAGATCAAAAAGGTGCTAAAAAACTTTTTAACCTATTTTTGGAGGTATTTTGCTAATTACCATCCCTTAGAGTACTTTCCCAAGCATGAGGGGTATCTAATATCATTTGTACCCACAAGAAGAGTAAGTCCTGTGAATTTCATCAAAATCCCTCGTCGTGCGATGTTCTTAAAATAAAATAAAAAAACTTTTTTGCAACTCCCATCATACATGAGTATAGCATTATCCTTATCTGAACACACATCTATACGAACCGAAGAGATAAAAAAAGGTGGGTTTGTTTTCTCAAAACGAACTCAACTCACGGGCCCCCCTTCCGATCACTCACCTCCCATTCGGCCTCAAGGTCAAGTGGGCTCTACAGTCAATAGCTGTCTCAGAGTTTGTATTTAAAACTCAAATACCCAGATTGTATTATTAATATATTCTTTTTTAATCCCAAATTGATCATTGAACCAGTCCAAGATTTCGGCTAAATATCGAGTATCTCGCACCTAGAAGCCAATGAACTTTGACTCACATAATAAGTATGTATTTGAAAATACATCTAGCCTTCGACTACACGAGTAGGGACGCACAAAAAATATCGATAAATCAAAACATTAATATTTTTCTCAATACATCGATATTTTTTTCGATCAATGAAGGAATACCTAATTGTAAATCAGGTGGGGTCGCTCCGGTGGAACTCAGCTGAAAGCTTCAGTAATAATCCAGGGCAAAGATCTACAAGCCACAACAACAAGACATTTTCCTCTGACATTCTGTTTTGATTTTGTTTCTACCATTGCGTTTCTCCAGTCCTGGGGAGCGGGCACAGATAGTACATATATAAACGGACAAGGTGAATACAATAGCTTTTTAAAAATAGAAAATGCGCAAATAATAGCTAAATTCTGTTGGGAAATGTAGCCAGAACAGACAAAATTTGGTTGCGAAAAAGAGGTAGCTAGCTGATCCGAGCAGCCGGAATAGGTATACGACATTGAAATAATAAATCGTTATGCAATAATTTACTGTTATTTTGCAATCATTTTCACATTCAGTTATCACCAATTCAAAGGTGATTATCATTCACGTTCCGCTCACCGAACTTCTTCTTGATCATTATTAACATGATAAATCTATCTTCCAGATTTGTTTTACATAGGTTTTCAGATTAGTTGATCGCCAGTTCTGCAAATGGCTTATTAATTCACCCCAAACTTAGTTGAATCAATAGAATGCAAATGAATTTACTGAGAATTGGGAGTTAACTTGTGTCAATTTTCAACAATGATTAGTTCATCATCTAGCATGTGCGCTTGCTTCACTCAGTCATTCGAAGTGTGTAAACAGCACATTTCTCAAAGCATCTACACTAATTAGATAACCAAATAATAATTCGTAGGTAGGTTGGGTCAAGAGGGGTTATTGTAAAACTTATTAGTAAGTAATGCATGATGCATTACAGGGACATCCCTAGGTCTGTTTTGTTTTTATTTGTATATTTTTATACCCAGAAGGGTCATTAGCGGCATTGAACAAGGTGACTAAAGGGACACTGCGAATGGCAAGATTCCAAGGGGAAATATGTTGTTGCCCTCCGTCACCAAACGGAGTCCTAATATGGACACGAACTAAATCACTCGCGACGAAGTTGTGGAAACCCATGACAAAACGGAAGTTAGTGAAAAACGTTGTCTATTTCCACGAAAAATAAAGAGTAACAATGTTAAATCAATGTTATAGTTATTGTTTGTTACTGATGATGGCCTAACCGTCGAAATCGATTTAACATTGTAACTCTTTATTTTTCGTGGAAATAGACAACGTTTTTCAGTAACTTCCGTTCTATTATGAATTCCACTGGCAAATGAGAGGGGGAGGGGGGGGGGGAGGATCAGAGATATAGTGATGAACACTGTATAGTCCCTAAAGCGAAAAAAATAAATAAATAAAAATGATTAGATAATACAACTAAGACTAGATGAAGAATAGGTTTATAACTAAATATAGGTTACGATATATATTCAGCAAATTGAAATAAAACTGATTAGATTGTACATAAATATATCATAGATCAGATATGACAGTTTGCAGTAGAGCTCAGCGGCTCTCAGGTACAATAACAGGGATTTAATTGGACCTTGTCTGGTCCTGATAAAACGTCCACCAACTGAGGGGTTGACTCGGAGGTCCAGAAGGTCTGGTCAGTCCCCCAGGAAGTGGCGGATGGAGAAATCACCCCCACACCTCCCACACACAACATCTCGAGCTCTTCCGCTAAACAGGTGTCTGTGAGGGACAAGGTCGAATTCGGCCCCTGGTCAGTCAGGACACATTAGTTTTGTTAAGTGATCAAACATTCGTTTTTGGTTTATTATTTCCAATAATAAGCCTATGTGATCGTGTAGCAAAACATTTTTATAAACCCCTCAAACTTTGTCACTTTACGTTTCAAGGTGCGTAGAATCCAAATTTGAAATGTCCGTTCGCCGTCCGCCGTCCGGGCCATAAAAGGCCTAAGAATTGACTTAAAAAACCCTTTCTTTCGCACATAGACTCCATTTGGGGTCTAGTTGGTCCTAACGTTTAACCATCCCGATCGCTTTACTCGCATAGATGCTATGGGCCAAAAATGGGCGAAAAAGTGTCTTTTTCAACGCTTTGAGTGTTAGACGCACGCCTGGCACGCTTGGCAGGGGGTCACGGTGGGTGGTGAGGGGGGTGAGCGGGGGGTGGAGTGAGAGGAGGCGCCGCGGCACCATGAGGTGGGTACAGCGTTCCTTCGAGGCATGAATATATGTTTTTTTCTAGGTCATATTTGTGTGTTAATACCAATGCTTTTCCTACGCATATTTAATAACATATCCTCTTGACTTTTCGTACGTACTTAGATAATGATATTATTAAGGCAATAACTATTTGAATAGATAGGAGCTCAAATCGAGAAATATAAACATGCGTATATAATTATAGAAGTATAGGTTGTGGCAACTCGAAATAGGACACGCCGAGGAGTCTGGACGGGCCTTATGACGTACGCAAGCCAACTAAAACTACGATCATACTCAATTGAAAAAATAATGAACCTTGGTGAAATAATTTGCAGCGTTTTTATTTTAATGTACGACAGAATTAAAAACGTACTTTTTCTGGTGGTCTGGAAGCTCGCACGCTCGCATCTCAAAACTACTTAGCATCAAGTAGTCAATGCCTTAGTAAAACGTCAGATTAGTAAAACTTCGGTGGTCTGGAATGTTTGGTGGTATGCAAGCTCGCATCTCGAAAATACATGACATCAAGTAGTCAATTCCTTAGTAAGAATTCAGATTAGTTGGACATATAGCTCAGAATATGTTTAGTTTGGTGGTCTGGATGCCCGCAAGCTCGCATCTCAAATTTCGAAACAAAAATACTTAATATAATACGATAGCTAATCTACGAAAATACTGCATGGCTGGAATTTTTTTGTAATTCAAAGTTTAATTTTTTTATTGTTCTAGACTCAGAAACTTTATTTTTTAACCCCCTTGAGCATTCCCTCCATTCCAAAGACACTCACAGTGAAATTTTTATCGTTTTGGTTTATTATTTCCAATAATAAGCCTATGTGATCGTATAGCAAAAAAATTTTATAACCCCCCCTCAAACTTTGTCACTTTACGTTTCAAGGTGCGTAGAATCCAAATTTGCAATGTCCGTCCGCCGTCCGGGCCATAAAAGGCCTTAGAATTGACTTAAAAAATCTGTTCTTTCGCACATAGACTCCAATTGGGGTCTAGTTGGTCCTAACTTCTCGCCAGCTCGATCGCTCCCCACCCATGGGTGCTATGAGCCAAAAATAGGTGAAAAAGTGTCTTTTTTTTGTGTAAATTTCAAGTTAAATTGGAGATTAATGAGTGAAAAGAAAATGTTAGCTATTAATTTTATGGAAAAAAAGTATTGTAAATGATACATTTGCTATTTTTTGCAATTTTATAGATTTTTTAAAACAAAATTTAATGAAGTTCAGGTTTTTAGCATAATTTTGTACATAAATTGTTGAATGTTCTATTTCATAGTTGATAAACTTTATTTGACCAATCTTATGCTAAAAAATATCAATTTAACGATTCTTAGCTGTTTTCAGAGATTTTGTCAGCACATTTTTTGAAATTGACCAATTAAATGATATCAATATACAGTATAGTTAACACTTTTATGTGTTGGAAAGATGACTTGCTAATAAGTTGTTATGTTTATCAACTATATTAAAAAGCGTAAAATTGTGAGATTCCGCTGCTGTAATGAACCCATTTGTGAGGTCCGAAGCTCCGAGTTCCGATACTAAATATACTATAAGCGGCGTTTAATAATTATTATGGACCAGAGATCTACATAGAAGGGCTGTCTAATACATAAATAATAAACCTTTGTGTAATAATTTGCAGCGTTTTTTCAGTTGTAACTCTCAACAATTTATTAGTTATGTAACACAGCGAGTTCAAGTACGAGTAAAATCTAATTTACTTGTGAATAATATATGGTGTACAAAAAACAAGTCTGCCAAACAGTAGGAATCGATTCTACAACTAATTTCCAACACCATTTGTCCCTTAACATTTTTGTAACCCGCTCAAAATACGAGTTTTTTAATTCTAAGTTATTTTTGTGATTTTCACCATACGTCACTAAATCGGTCATAACTTCCTCAATTTGCTGTGTAAATTCAAATTTGAAGATACTTGGAAAGAGATTTCAATTTCCGATCAGATAGATGCCTGACCTTTTTTAATTGTGGTTTGAGACATGAATAGCATTAGGTGTGTTCCAACCACCGCGAGTTCATGAACTTTTCGGAACTGGTTCGGCGCCGAACCGTATGCGCACGTGAATCGTGTTCCAACCGTTTTCAGTTCAGGAACTCAACACTCGCTACGGTGTTCCCACCGCATCGGGTTCATGAACTCAGTTCAGTGAGTTCATGAACTTTTCAGACCTGCTTGGGAGAGGATTGAGAACTCGAACTGAAGGAAACCTTTCGTAACCTTCCAAAATCTCATTTCACTGCGAACCTTCACGCTAAATTAATTGTTCTTGTTCCTAACTTGTTCCTCACTTCTTTGTTCATTCATTCTTTCTTCATTCGTTCTCAATTCACTCTTCATTTATTGTTCCTCACTTGCCTTGCAAGTCATGAATCTCAATAAAATAGCGGGGGGATTCTTTCTAGAAGAATCGGATTCGAATTCGGAAGTATATACTTCAATAGCAGATTGGGAGTGGGTCCTTACTTCCGATGAGGAGGAGGACTTAGATCAACAAGAATTTGAGGCGAATACAGTCGTGCCTAAGAACATCGGCTTCTTTGAAAATGTTCTCCGATTCTACGACGGTGACCGGTTCATAGAACATTTTTTAATTTAAGAAATTACTTAGAGCAAGAGGGCTCATAAATAACCGAGATGAGGTTTTCACGTTACTAAAGACGACGCTAGCGCTAGTTAGTGCATTGACTATCATGTGAACTACAGTGTTCCCACCGACGGGTTCTTGAACCTAAAAGTTTCATGAACTCATGGAACCCGTCTGAGTTCATGAACTCACGGGATCATGAACTCAGAGGGGTGGTTGGAACACACCTATTGAATTGTGCCCCTCATTTTGTTCCCCCATCCAATTTGCCAGTGGAGCCCACGATGGCGCTCCTTTTCAGTCAAGGGTGGCATCATGGCTTCCCTGCACTGTCCCTATGTAAACCTTGTTCAATGCCGCTAATGGCCGTTCTGATTGAAGTGCGGCTTAAACTATGCCAAAATATCAAGTTTTTAATGGAGTAGTACATTTTACTTGTACTTTGCTAATTAGGGGAGAAAACCATGTTTTAGGGTTTTCTTGAAAAATGACCTTCTATAAAAGCCCGTTCGGGGTCGGTTTCTACGTATATTTTTACACTGAATCAAATGGTAACAAACACTTCCAGATTACTCGAAAACCCTTATATAACCAAGTTTTACACTTCAACTCACAAATTGGAGTTCATTCGGGATGATAAATTTATGTATTTTTAAAGGGTAAAACTTGTTAGGTAAAGTGTATAACTCGGTTGTAACGGAGTTGGAGAAATCTGCGAGACCATTCGATTCAGCGTGAAAAAAATACGTAGAAACTCGTATTTTCATAGGGGGTCATTTATCACGAAAACCCTCGATTTCTTAGATAAAACCACGCTTTTCAACGTACAAACTAGGTAAAAAAAGCTTTCCCGAGAGCATCAAACCTTAATCTATATCTATCTATATATATAAAAATCAATTAATGTTCGTTAGTCTCGCTAAAACTCGAGAACGGCAGGACCAATGTGGCTAATTTAGGTCTTAAATTATTTGTGAAAGTCCAGAGAAGGTTTAAAATTTCAAATCTGTCCCATAGGTACGGTGACCATACGTCCCGATTTTATCGGGACAGTCCCGATTTTAAAGCCTGTGTCCCGGGGTCCCGAATTGGGAAAGAAATGTCCCGATTTTCATCAATAAAGATTTTTTCAAACCAAATCATCATCAGTCTTGAGACGATCAGTCTGCAGAAAAACGAAATAAGCGTTCCTAATCTCAAAACTCTGGTAGAATTTGCTCTTTCTTTACCAGGAACAAATGCTTCAGTCGAGCGAGCTTTCTCATTGATAAACAACTTTTGGACCGCAGAAAAATCTTCAATGGCACTAGGCTGTGTTAAAGCATTACTAATTGTCCAAATGAATAGTTCTTTGTCGTGTGCTGAAATGTCCGAAAAAATAAGAAAAGACTTGCTGAGAGCACTTTCCTCAACGCAGAAGTACGACTGGAGTAAAAAGAGTACCCCTGGCCCTAGTGAAAAAATATAACAAGAACAATGATGTAAACAGACTGCTCTGTTAACTTTTATTTTTTCATTTTTTGGAAAATTAATGTTTGTTTATTTGACTATAAAAACTTAACAGTTGTTCGTGAAGTTCAGTTTGTTCGTGCAAAAGGTACATATTCTTTCTATGTATGTAATAAACTTCTTGAAATTATTTTGTCATGTAATTCTTAGTGCCACATTCTTTAATGAATATTAAATATAGTTTGATACGAAGCTCTTAATAAACCAATGTTTGAATGGATGAAATAGGCTTAAAAACAAACTTTTAAATGGTAAAAAATTCAAACTTAAGGGGGTGTGGCAAATTAAGGGAGTTGTGCCCGATTACGTAACGAAAGATCATTTAAAAAATTTTAAATTTTAAAAAACTAGTTTTTAGCGGGTTAAAAAAAAAATGATAGGTGACAAAAATTGTTGCAAATGAATAGTAGAATCGACTCCTGCTGGTTGTAAGATCTGTTTCGTGTACATATCTTGAAGCGTGTACATATATTATCTTGATCACAATACAGGTTCACTTATTTATTTTTATTATTTCTTTGACGTTTTCAGATGTCATCCAGTCTACTATAACTAGTAGGTAGGGATAGGTGGTATAAATTTTGTTGTCGATTGTCACTAAGTATAAACCGTGTGACTCGACCAACCGACAAAGATAAAATGTCTAAATCGAGAGGATTATCTTTAAAGTCGCTCATTCCATGTTCGAAATCTTGGAAACAGTTCGGTCATGAGGCGAGCAATGTGATGAGAGAAGCTCATTAGGAGGGTTAGCTTCCGTTGGAAATACCTAGACCCCGGAAACACGTGATCTGCCTCACGTTGCCCGCAACTTGTTACGCTCAACACTTTTTTTTATCAGAACCGAAATTCGCAACACGAATTTACATAACGACGAACAATATGCTTACAAATATCAGTTATACACCGATGACAGACTCGAAAATGCATTTGGAATCTGATAACGCTGTAAGCGAAGGAGTCACATCAATCAAAATATAACCTAAACATAGTCGTTAGAAAAAAGAAAGAATTTACTCACACGAGTCAATTTCTTTTTGGATCCGTGAAATCCGTATTCGTCATCTTCAGAGTTGTTGGCGGTGTTATAGCTCAAGTGACTGTGAAATAAACAAAAAAAGTCGCATAATAAGGCGATGAAAGACGATGGCCGAAACTATTCAGTAGTATTAAGTCATTTATGAAGCTGTCTTCTACCTCATGTCTGAAGATTTTGAAAGGCAGATGAGGCGGGATTTGAGGTACGGGAGGTTTGGAAGAAGGAAAATGCGTGAGGGAGCCGATGGAAAAATGAGTAGGATGGAGTCAAGAAAAGATCACATGTCGAGGAAACGTGACCCAATGCGAGAGAAGATAGCTCGTGCCAATCCGAACAAAATAAGGAATGGTGTAATATAAGAATGGGATTGTGGTTTATAACGATTATTTATGATGTTTAAACACTTACTTTTCGTATTTGACAGGAGCTGGAAGCGTGCTGTCTTCCCAATAAGTCTCCATCGTTTTTGATCGCGTACAGAAGAAACCGAGAAGTAATTTGTAGTTTCCACAGAACCGAAACTCAAACCGCGGGATTCAACGATTTCCGGCGGGTGTACCGGACGACTTTTAGCGGACAAACCGGACTTTTTGGTTCGGCACCGAAATATACGTGGGGGAGATGGGTTTCGAATTTTCGGATTTTTTGCGCACTAGCAACGACGGACTGACATTTTTCCACTCTGCGGAAAAAGGGGGATGTAAACACAAGGGAAGGAGGTTCCACATGACTCCCAAGGCTGCCAACAAAAGCCGGGCTCCGGTCAAATATCCCTTCCTAATGATAAATGATCGTAACTTGATCTTTGCGATCCCGCTGAATTTCAAACGCTTTATAGGTAAGTACCTACAGCCAACTCCTACATTATAGGGTCAGGCGGGGCAAGGGCGTCTCTTCGTTTTATTTCGCTATGAGGCCACTCTATTACCATGGAAATGTTTTTAGGCTGGGGGTCATTCTAAAATTTATGTAACGACACCAACATTTGTTACGACCCGGCACTTTAAATTATTATTAACTCGAATGAAAACTGAAGGCGATTTCTCCAAAGAAAATGTATGTATTATTAACTTGAAAAGTGAAGGCTAGGTAGAATTTCCATTGATTTTTCACGTTCAACCAATGACTTACTAGGGAAGAGTAACTCCCATAGTTTTCATAGTAGGAAAATCGTTAGCCACTTTTTGGAATGCTCTCATTTTATCACAACATTTCATGACCTCTAAGCCATTGTAGTGTCAAGGATTGCTGATTTATTACTCTAAGTTATAAACGGTAATTGTATAGTATAGTGGCCTCAGCACCAATCTTTTCCATATGAAGATATATTTTATATTAGGCATACTTGTAATTAAATAACATAAATTTGAGGGCCGGAAAGTCATATTTACCTTACTAATCTATATTATACTAATCTGAATTTATACTAAGTGTAGTGGATTTAAATATGTTTTACTTGGTGTAGGTAGACCAAGTGGGACATTTATATTCTGATTATGCGGGTTAGTCCCTGAGGTATTCCTGTAAGGAATGTGAGTAGTGATGGCAAAAGAAAATCGATGTTTTCGAAAAATCGATTTTTTTAGTTTCAAACATCGATGTTTAGACATCGATTTTTGCTGTGCGATATTTATCTAACATCGATGTTTGCATCCCAAACCATCGATTTTTTAACTCGCCGGAATAAAGCTTTTACTTCTGTAGCTTTACCGACAATCTCGAACCGGAAATTCAGATATACAAGCTCTATATTTTGTTTTGAAAGAAATTGTCTATTAAAATATCCAGCTGACTGCATCAAGATACAAATGGGAACGGTCTGCACCATCTCCTCCCCACCCCCCCCCACCATAGATTATTCCTCTCATCTCATCCTCATACCCCTTCCATTTCCACTCACATGAGTCACATCCGCAAGCACTTCCGTCCATCGTTGAGTCACTTCACTTCACTCACTCGTATTGCATTGATATGTTGAAAAATACACGCTCAAAATGGGACCGCGCGAAACCTTACAAAGCAAAATACACACTGGTTCTACCTCTGTTACATGGTAATTGTCTGTCTGTCTGCCTGTTATGTTTCAAAACAGCCAGGGGTAGAGAGGACTCTTAAATCAAAATTTTGTCTCGAGAATATTTAAGTATCGTAAATTTGAATATTATTATTTTTTTTTACTATACTAAATTATTGGTTTTTATTTTTTTATTACATTTTAGGTTTATTATATTACCTTAAACACATAACATAGTGTGTTGGGTCTAAAATAAGTTATTGTACTTATTATCATTATTATATAACTTTGATTAATCTATTACTTTAGTATTTTCAATGCTAACAAATACAGCAACAAAATGAAATGATTGTTTTATTTAAACCCTTAAATGTTCAGAAACTACTATTTTGTAGCATATTACCTTACTTTCTTTATATTAAATTCAAGTACTTTATATTTCTTTTAACAAAATTTGTCTTCTTCGATGTTAAAACATCGATGTTTTTAAAAATCGATATTTTGGTCTCGATTTTTGTATCCCATCGATTTAATGAGCTCGATACATCGATGTTTCCAAAAATCGATTTTTTATGAAATATTGCCATCACTAAATGTGAGCGAAATCGCCAAGGTCAGCTTGCTTGGCGGGATGAACTGAGGGATAGTTCGTGTCGCAGCCGCGTGGAGCACTGGGCTCGCATAGTGGGTGCTGGGTTCGATCAGTTTGGTACTGAGCCGTTTTGTAATATTCCGGCCTAAGATTTATATCTGTAGGAGGAATATGTTGAGCTTGGTTGAGGTACTGAAAAGTATCCTTTGTTTTTTGTACGTTTGGAGTGTATTTGACACTCGGATCGGCCGGGTAGCCTTGTGTAGAATATCGTGGATATTCGGAAATCTTTGTCGAATCATAATGATTGACTTCAGAGCGGGTCTGAAAGGTATCCTCGAACTTTTGTGTAGGTGAGGCTTGATCTAACGTTTCCTTCGTGAATACGTTAGGTGAGAAGGCGATCTCGTCGCGAGGATCGAGCCTTGGGCCGTCGCTAGGAACAGCGGACTGGTCGAGCAGCGGGTAGGTAGCGCTGCGTGGGCTAAGAGGCCCGGCCGCGCCGTGTTCCGCCTCCCCTTGCATGAGGAAATAGGACGGGCGGCGCTCCATCGAAATATCCGAGTTTATTAACTCGTTTTCGATACCTCTACGTATAGAAATAGAGGGTTTAGAAGGTGGACTCGCTTGACAGAGCTTCTTTCCTTTGCTCGGATGTCAGGGTCCTACCTTGTAGTCTTGAAAAAGACTTCCTTGGACGGTAAATTAGAGCGTATGAGCTGAGTAATTTACCGGCGTGCCCACAGCGGTCGGTGACGAGCCTAGTGCTACGAAACCCGGGCGACACGTCTCGGAACGTCCCAGCGGGCGTACGATCTAATGAGAATATCAATAGATGTACCGGGTGGCGTCCTGACAGAAGAACTACGTTGGGCAATGAGCAGGATGAATAATCACTGGACTCGTAGATGCCAATGCGAGATCTGTGTGGAGAGAAGGTATGCCTTGTAGAAAGCAGTAGGAAGCCGTTCTTGAGATGAACTCGGGAGCAGAAGGTTCGTCAGCGTAGAGCGTGTAGAAATCTTCGTACTTCGAAGTGTAGTCGTCGAGAGCGGAGAGTGGAATGAATTTCGGAGGGCTCCGAGCGGGGTATTTATAGGGAGGTGGCCGCCTCCTGATTGGTCCGCTTAATTTCATTAATTCGACTGTGTAATCTCATTGGCTCGCACATTGTTTTCTCAGTATCTGCGAGTATGATAGCTGAGCTGGTCCTCCGGGGTGGTTTCCCCACGTCCGTCGTTGCGACGGGGTCCCCGGGGGTGGCTTACGAGCGTCCGTCGCGGAGCCGACGACCTTGAGTTTAGACGGGGACCTCGGGTGGTTTCCCTGCGTCCGTTGTTCAGACGGGGTCCCCGAGGTGGCTGCTGGACCAGAGGTGGTTGCTTGCCGCCTCCTGGTTGGTTCGCCTATTGTCTCTCGTGTAATCAGTGTTTCTGATTGGCGAGTAGGCTTGTTTGAATTGTCCTTGTTAGTTTTAGAGGACGTTTGATTTTCTGTTTGAGTTTTCTCATTCAAGGCGACTTGGTTCGAGATACTTGTCGCGTCTCTCTCGCCCAGTAAGTGTCTAGGGAGGTCGCCTTGTATGTTATTAGTTAATATTTCACTTTTGAGAGAGAATTTCGTATTTTCTCTCTGGTGAAATATTTTGTTTGACGGAGTTATAACTCGACGTCTTATAAATATTTTTGTGTTGTGTCTACCTCTTTTTGGTAGCCCTGAAAAGGGCTGTTGACAAGAGGGGGTGGTTTTCACCACAGGCGCCCCCCCAAGACGTCGTGTTATTAACGACGACGCCGGCTGGGGTGTTTCGAGCGCAGTCACCCACCTCTCGTCGAATTTGGTAGAGGGGACGTGCCTTCTGGCAGATTTTCGGGGAGTCTCCTCCTTATTTTCTGCCTGAGTTTATTAACTCGTTTTCGTCCTCCGTGATGTGCACGTCCTCTGGTTGAGGGCTGTTGTCACGATGAGGGATAGTAGCTGCTATTTGTTCGTCAGTGAATTTTTTGTTCATGACTGCAGCTATTTTTTGATCGGCATAGCTTTTTATTTTATCTTTATAGATGTATTTGTGTTTGACCCGTATTCCGATATCCCAAGACTCGAGGAATGGTATACCGAGGATCGCTAGATCAACTTTCGTGATCATAAAATCGGTGGTCATGTCTCCGAGGCCGATGTTAATTGTCGTGTCAGCACGCCCTAGTGTGTCTATAGGGGCTCCGTTAGCTGCTGTGAGCTTGACGTTGGACTTACGAATTTTTAAGCCCAATTTTTTGGTGACATTGTGGGGCAGAATGTTCACTTCTGCTCCCATGTCGATGAGAAATTCAGTGCCATTTAGTTTGCACTTGAAAAAAAGCCTTTTTATACTCATTAGTCTGCCGGTGTATAGGCTCAGATACACTGGCAGTTATTCGTTTTCCGAACTCTCTACGTCGGAGGTTGGAACGGTACTTTCTTGTACCGATCTCTGAGTATTTTCGCTTGAAAACCAGGTTTTAGGCTGGCTTATAGGCGCTGCCTTTTTGCTAGGTTTGGAGGCAGTGTTTGCCTTCCAAGTGCAGTGTTCTGGGTCTGCACACTTGCGAGTTTCGTTACCGAAACGTGCGTGGTTTCGACAGACATAGGCTGTCGGTTTGTGAGGCTTACTCTCTATTTGCTGGGGTTTGAACTCAGCTTTTTGTGAGAGGGCCTTTTTGAAACCAGTCTTCATGGGTTTCGGAGTAGATTCTACTCCTCGTATGTTGAGAGAGGGGTTCTCTGTTTTGTACGCGTGGAGCGTATCAGCTAGGTCGAGCCGGGCGGTCGTGGTAGGCTGTGCTGTGACCATACCTCGGGCTTCGATAGGTAGAGTTTCGATCCACTTTTGAGTGATCAGAGCCTCTGAGAAGTACCCAACAGCTTTAGAGTACATTTCATGGTACTTGGTGCTGGGTTTTTTGGCGAGAGATGCGGGGTCCTCGAGTGCGAGGAGCCTGTCCTGTAAGGACAACCCGTATTCTCGTTGTAGGCGCTGTTTGGCCTCTTCATAAGGTGCGTGGGGTGCCGTGAGGTAAGCTGAGTCGATAGCTTCCCTCATTTCTTCCGGTACCCACTTGTATATAGCTGAGAAGCATTCGTTCTGCGTTCTCAGGTGTTTTCGCACGCAGTATTGATCGAACTCGGCGAGTGCACGATCGATATTCTTCTTTTGGAAGATTGGTCTTTGATAATCTCCCATTTCCTCCAAAAGTGCTCGAAAGCCACTTTGTGTAGAGGGTTGTTGCGTGAGATGTGGGGCGTATAGGCCCGGCGGGGGTCGTACGCCCGCAGTGGTTCCCTGAAATCCACTAGCTTCATAAGAGGGAACGAAATGCTCCGTGTTAAGCCTGTTCAAAGGCGGGGTCACCATTTGTAGTGGATTTAAATATGTTTTACTTGGTGTAGGTAGACCAAGTGGGACATTTATATTCTGATTATGCGGGTTAGTCCCTGAGGTATTCCTGTAAGGAATGTGAGCGAAATCGCCAAGGTCAGCTTGCTTGGCGGGATGAACTGAGGGATAGTTCGTGTCGCGGCCGCGTGGAGCACTGGGCTCGCATAGTGGGTGCTGGGTTCGATCAGTTTGGTACTGAGCTGTTTTGTAATATTCCGGCCTAAGATTTATATCTGTAGGAGGAATATGTTGAGCTTGGTTGAGGTACTGAAAAGTATCCTTTGTTTTTTGTACGTTTGGAGTGTATTTGACACTCGGATCGGCCGGGTAGCCTTGTGTAGAATATCGTGGATATTCGGAAATCTTTGTCGAATCATAATGATTGACTTCAGAGCGGGTCTGAAAGGTATCCTCGAACTTTTGTGTAGGTGAGGCTTGATCTAACGTTTCCTTCGTGAATACGTTAGGTGAGAAGGCGATCTCGTCGCGAGGATCGAGCCTTGGGCCGTCGCTAGGAACAGCGGACTGGTCGAGCAGCGGGTAGGTAGCGCTGCGTGGGCTAAGAGGCCCGGCCGCGCCGTGTTCCGCCTCCCCTTGCATGAGGAAATAGGACGGGCGGCGCTCCATCGAAATATCCGAGTTTATTAACTCGTTTTCGATACCTCTACGTATAGAAATAGAGGGTTTAGAAGGTGGACTCGCTTGACAGAGCTTCTTTCCTTTGCTCGGATGTCAGGGTCCTACCTTGTAGTCTTGAAAAAGACTTCCTTGGACGGTAAATTAGAGCGTATGAGCTGAGTAATTTACCGGCGTGCCCACAGCGGTCGGTGACGAGCCTAGTGCTACGAAACCCGGGCGACACGTCTCGGAACGTCCCAGCGGGCGTACGATCTAATGAGAATATCAATAGATGTACCGGGTGGCGTCCTGACAGAAGAACTACGTTGGGCAATGAGCAGGATGAATAATCACTGGACTCGTAGATGCCAATGCGAGATCTGTGTGGAGAGAAGGTATGCCTTGTAGAAAGCAGTAGGAAGCCGTTCTTGAGATGAACTCGGGAGCAGAAGGTTCGTCAGCGTAGAGCGTGTAGAAATCTTCGTACTTCGAAGTGTAGTCGTCGAGAGCGGAGAGTGGAATGAATTTCGGAGGGCTCCGAGCGGGGTATTTATAGGGAGGTGGCCGCCTCCTGATTGGTCCGCTTAATTTCATTAATTCGACTGTGTAATCTCATTGGCTCGCACATTGTTTTCTCAGTATCTGCGAGTATGATAGCTGAGCTGGTCCTCCGGGGTGGTTTCCCCACGTCCGTCGTTGCGACGGGGTCCCCGGGGGTGGCTTACGAGCGTCCGTCGCGGAGCCGACGACCTTGAGTTTAGACGGGGACCTCGGGTGGTTTCCCTGCGTCCGTTGTTCAGACGGGGTCCCCGAGGTGGCTGCTGGACCAGAGGTGGTTGCTTGCCGCCTCCTGGTTGGTTCGCCTATTGTCTCTCGTGTAATCAGTGTTTCTGATTGGCGAGTAGGCTTGTTTGAATTGTCCTTGTTAGTTTTTAGAGGACGTTTGATTTTCTGTTTGAGTTTTCTCATTCAAGGCGACTTGGTTCGAGATACTTGTCGCGTCTCTCTCGCCCAGTAAGTGTCTAGGGAGGTCGCCTTGTATGTTATTAGTTAATATTTCACTTTTGAGAGAGAATTTCGTATTTTCTCTCTGGTGAAATATTTTGTTTGACGGAGTTATAACTCGACGTCTTATAAATATTTTTGTGTTGTGTCTACCTCTTTTTGGTAGCCCTGAAAAGGGCTGTTGACAAGAGGGGGTGGTTTTCACCACACTAAGGGATATCTACAATATGAAGATAGGTTTTATTACATTCGAGATGGAGTTGCAATGGGATCACCATGTGCCCCAATTCTGGCCAATATAGTTACCAACAAATTGTTAGATCAGGTCATTCCACAACTTCCTTTTCAGCTTCCATTCATATATAAATATGTTGATGATATATATTTAGCTATCCCTGAGGGCTCAAAAGATACAGTTTTGACCTTGTTCAACAGTTACCACAATAACCTACAATTCACTATTGAGCTAGAAAACAACTTACAGCTACCCTTTTTGGACACTCTCACTATTAGAAATGAATCAACAGGTACTATAGATGTTGACTGGTGGAGAAACCTCTAAAAACTGACAGGTACCTAAATTACAAATCACATCATCCCCTTAGTCAAAAAATCAATGCTGCTATAAATTTGAAAACTCGAGCAATCAAACTTAGTGATCCCC